>CANYBF011215747.1:0-24329 GCA_948192965.1 Dalechampia spathulata | reverse complement strand
CGAATGTTAACTCTACTTGATGGTAATGATTTCAAATCCTGTGCTTACATAACTGTTACACCTTCCACTGGTAAGATTCATATGAATTCATCTTTAATCTGTTTTTAATTAACTTGGAACATCCAATCGTGATTATCGCTTAAACAAACAAGAAAACTAAGTAGAGACGGATAAACTACAAATCCTCGTAGGATCGATATCATACTACGATAACCTATATACTTGCAGCTAAGTAGGATTCAAGACTACTATCGCAAAAAAAAGCGATCATATAACTTCAATACATATTTAATATATCATTTTACTTGCTGTAAATATTATCCACCCATATTTAAAATACCAAAAATACCCTTAATTTCATATATACACTCAATAATACTTCTAATTTATCATTAAATACATTAATTTAATAATCCATACTCCACATAATAAATAGTATTTCTCTCTCAATTCAAGTTGTTATTTATTTAATTTACATCTCCCATGTTTATTTATAATATATCATTTTCTTAAATCAAAACTATTTTATTCAAATAAATCTTAATAATTACTACATTAAACTAAAATAAATAATATTAATTGTAAACTTTGCTAAGTCAATATTTATTATTACCTTACATCTCTTATTTCCTTATAATCTCAACAAATAATCGCTTAAATACATACGACCAAATTTTTGACGTTAAAAATAAATTTTAATCCAAAATTTTTCAAAATTTACATATACCTAAATTAAATTAACACAAGCACAATGGTCAAAACCATTTAGTCAAATTCACTATATATAATTCAAAATCAAAGTTTTAGTGTCATTTAACATCAATTTTAGGGGTTTGCAGCAAAATTGTCAATATCGTCTTTAATTTGATTTTTGTTTTATATTCACAAATCTTATTTTATCTCAATCATCTTAGGCATAATTATGTCCATATACTTATTAAATATTCCATTTTTCACTATTCCTCAATTATTTCTATACGTTTATATTATACATATAAATATTTTTCACTCATATAATTCACTTATACGATCCTTAATCATATTTACTTCAGAAATTCTATATATACTCCAAATAAAATCATAATTTATTTTATTTCCTTAATTGCATGCATTTCCATGCATACGTAGATATTTTTGCCTTCATATACGTGCAATTTATCGCACGATCCAAAGTTTACATGTTCGAGCTTATTTTTCGCATTCGACTTAGTTTACTATCATTTTATCATCATTTCTTAATCCCAATAGATAATTTCTATCGTTATCATAATATTTAAAATTTTTGCCTCAAAATCCACATATTTCCGTAATTCTACGTCATCACCTTATTTTTGATCGTATAGGGGATAATCTAATTACTCAAATTATTAATTCTTCGTGCGCTAAAAGTGAGGAAGTGACAATACCTCTTTGTCTTCATTCTTTTAATTATGCCATACCTAATTTTTTTTATCATATTAAATACTTTATTCCCTCTTCTATTATAAATCATATAATTAATTTTAAATTATAAAATCCACTTAATTTATTTCTTTAATTATTTCATTCAATAAGTCAAATATACTCCATTAATCCATCTTAAACCATCATTTATTATAATTTAACTTGACCATATTTTAATAAATTGCTAATTAATCTTTTTAATCTTTTAATTTAGCTTTTAATTATACCATTTTGCTAATTAATTTGCTGCTATATTTGGCAGCCTTAAGGAAAGCACAAAACCACTCACACACACACCTCAATCCACCAATAATCAATCAACTTTACATGGCTAAACAACTAACAATCAATCTAAGAACTAGAAACTACTAAAAATCACCCAAACCATATGGCAATGACCCCTTAAAGCTTAAAACCATTCAGCCAAATGATCACCATAAATAAAATAATTCGGTCCCATCACTAAAACACTCAAACAAGTAAATAATTTGAAGATCTATCACCAAACTAGCTCACCTTTAAATAAAAATGAATAAAATAAATGAGACTTGATCCTTTCTTTACGTTTTCAACCAATACATAAGGATCCTTTCATCTCAACTTAGTTTCCATCATAATATTCCATTGCATGTACCTCATAAGCAAGATCAAATAAGAAAAGAAGGATTAATCACCCATAAGTTATGGTTTTAAGGATAAACTAATGAATAAGGCAGATCTTAACTTACTCTTGGATAATCATGAAAGAAATGGTTCGACCTTCATTATGACAAGAAGAGAATGGAGTCATTTCGGCCTCACATGAAAGAATACATACCAAACCAACATAAACTTGAAAAATCCGAATAAGAAGAAGTTTCACAAGTTACGGTTTCTAGCCTCCAAGAGTATAACATTTCGGCTTCTTCTTAGATGAATGAAAATAAGATATCTTGAACCTATACTATGCACTAAACATATGGTCTTTGTCTTGTACATGAAGATTTAGAAAGAAAATGTATAAGAAAGATGAAGGTATATGGTTTCTATGGAGGTTGAATGAAGAAGGAACAAAAGAAAATAAGAAAATGAGTTATGGAAGAAGGGAAATATAGAGAGTAATATGGCTTGAAAGAGAATGAAAGAAAAAGAATGAAATTTTTTTTTAAAAGAAAACTCAAACCGTAGGATATGTGGGTTCAATTAGGGCAACACTCTTTAAAAGATCAAAATACCGCTAAATGCATACCATTTTAACCCAAATACATGAAAAATACGGTTTTCCTCCCTTTAAAACTTGAAATACATATGTTAATACTCCCTTCCATCCCAAATTTTGTATATCAACATAAAATTCCACTCCATGGCATCATTTTTAATTAATTAAAATAATATTTCCACCTTCTCTCTCTTTCCATTGCACCACTTCCCCATATACTTTTCCATTTTCCTATACCTCCTTTTCCAATTACCCATACACCCATTTTTTCATTCAAATATCTTTTCCATCTTTCAATTCTACATAATATATATTCCAAACACAATCATAATTTATCTTAATTCCTCAATTGCATGCATTTCTATGCATATGTAAATATTTTTACCTCGATATACGTGTAATGTATCGCTTACTCTAATTTTACACGTTCGAGCTTATTTTTTGCATTTGACTTAATCTACTATCATCTTATCATCATTTCTTAATCCTGATAGATATTTCCTATCGTTATCATACTATTTATAATTTCACCCCGAAATGTGCGTATTTCTATAATTCCACGTCATTATCCTATTTTTGATCGTATAGAGATAATTTCATTACCCGAATCATTAATATTTTTTTTCATACTAAAAATGAGGATGTGACAAAATTAGGACACACTCACCCATACAACACCTAATACTTTATTTCATGTGTCTTTACAATCCTAAGTCTTCTAATCATCAAATCAAAACCAAAACTCATCATCTAAACTATATACCATTCGGCCAGAAACTTAAACCCATCAAAAATTCATAAATCACATAGATCTAATACTATTTCATACTTACCAACTCACCTTTCAAACTATATAACTCAAATCTTCACTTAAAATGACCCTTTTTGCTCTTAAGCTTCAGATTTGGTATGGTTCTCCACCATTTGACTTCCTCTTTGTAGATCTACAACTTAAACCCATATGCATGCACTAAAATAAGTTAGATTTAACCATAGAAAGAAGATTTAGTTCATAGAAGTTTCGGTTTATAACCAAATCACTAAAAACTTAAGAAATCTTAACTTACTCTTGTAGTACTTTAAGAAAAGAGTTTTGGTCACTCTTTTAATGGAAGCAACATGCACATATTTGACCCCAACTTGAAGATCCAACACTAGATTAGCTTAAACTTGAAAAATGAAGCAAAAAGAAGAGGAAAGCTTGCGGTTTTTGCTTGCTTGAAGGATACATGCTCTTCTATGAAGAAACAAGAAGAAACTGGATATATCTTGTCTTGTACTTAAGCCTTTTTCTTAAAACTTGTAAGATTTATGAAGTTTCAAAAGAAAAATGGAGGATAAGTGAAGGAAGTGTCGGCTGCTTATAAGAAAAATGGAAAAACTAGGGTTAAGTCAATAAAAAAGAAGATAAGGAAGAGATAAGATGAGAAATGAGAGGTTATGAGAGAAAAGTGAAATATGTGGGATGGGGATTTCGGCCAGATGGGATTTGGATAATTATTTGAGTGAAATGAAGTCCAAATGAGGGGGGAATTTTGGCTGAATTCATTCCATTTGGTAAATTTTCCATTTTGATCCCTAAAGAATACCTAACCACCCCTTTTAACCCCTAAACTTTAATGTTTTCTTAAATTTATTTTTAAATCCTCCAATCACAACTTAAATTTTGTATTAATCAATTAATTTACACTCTAATACATTATTTTTTATTACAAATACCATCCATCAATTCTCCAAACCAATTAAAGTAATATTCCTACACTCTCTCTCCATCCACTAACACCATTTCCTATACTACTTTTCCAATTACCTATACACTTTTACAAATACCAATCTCACTTCCATTTAATGATTCTATTTAAAATATATTCTAAATTATTCTATTTCCATTCATATTTATCTATTTATTATCTTCCATAACATTAATTTTCCTATTTTCTTAATTATGATATCATCTTGGTCATTTATGACATCATAATGAAAAATACTAATTATACATTTCTAATATTTAAATTTTTTATTATATATACTTAATAAGACATTATTAATTCATAATTGCTTATTTTCTAAGAAAAATTAATTTAATTTTGTTTGCTTACATCATCATCACCTAATTATGATATCATAATTAATTCAATTTCAATTTTGCTAACTTTTGTAAATATCTAATTTAAGTTAACACAAGCACTTTAAGCATAGTTAATCAATCAAATTCAATATTTTTAACATAGAAATCATCGATTTAGTGCTGTTCAGGGGTCGTTTCAGTGGTTTTCGTCAAAATTCCAATCTTCAACTTTAAAGCTATATACTCTAATCTTATCATATACTCATCATCATAATCAGAATCTCACATCATTTTTACACCAATAATATATAAAACATATCATTTCAAGCAATCTCATGAATGTAAAGTGTGTGCTCGTTTTAGGATGTGATAATTACAACAAGATTTTTATTATTTACTTATTGGATAATGGAAGAAAATTGCAAGGATAGTCACACATTTGAGCGAAGGAAGGAAAAGCTACATGAGAAATCAGCAAGGCAAATGCTAATTTCAGTTATTGGGTCCTGATGTATCAACCATGCATTTGATACAATTGAAATAAGTTGTTAGACAACTAATTTTACGTATGTTTGATGCATGACTGACATGGTAGGAATTCACTGAAATCAAGAGGAATTCATTGAAATCAATAGCTCATTTACTAATTTCTTTTCCAACTTTTGCTTATAAATAGTATCACTTGATGCCCTCCAACATACACGGTCCATGCTCCTTTTCCTCCTAAAATTATTTTCCCACAATCTTAAATCATTGTACAACCAACATTCCTGTACCATAAACAAAAATATTCCTTTTAAAGTAAAATATTTCAATGTATCATGTTAGGGTTTTTACATGGTTAGGATTTTGAATTTGTATAGTTTTTGATTTTTTGCATCCAAATATTTCTTTTAACATATTAAGCGTAAATCTTTTTATTCTTGATTCTTCTTTTATTTTGTCTTCATAATTACTTCAACTTTTATATTAATTATGTTACAATTTATAATATATCTTTCTAAAAAAGTCATTTTTGTCATTTTTGTTTATTTGAAACACTATATTATATATATATAACATCATTCTTAAAGTCTTATTATCCAAAATTATCATTTGAACAATCAAAGATATTTCATTGAATATCATTTCATTGAATATCAAGAATGTAAGGTATTTATATTTCTATTTATATTAATTTATTATGTTTTATTAGGTTCATCTATTAAAAAATATTTATTATTTTCATTAATTAATTATGAATTTTTTTATTCAAATTTTATGTCATTTAAAAATTTTTCCATTTATTATGTTGATTTCTTAATTTTTCATGTCTTATGTTCCTGAAATTCATTACTGCTTTTTATATTTATTTAGGTGAATATACAATATGGATGGATGATCAATCCCTAACATTTTATGCAAGCTGGACCTTGAATTTCATATTTGATGATGATGCAAAATATACATCGATTAACTATAGTATAAGGTTAATTTCTTTCCCGTTGTTTCAAATAAACTTATAATAAAATAATCTTAACTAATATTCATTTTACATGTAGGTGACTCATGATGTATCATTATGTCATTGAGTAACAACCAGTAAATTTTTTCAACCAACAAAAGTTGAAAATCTTGATCCATGAGTAATTCATTACCTCAAGACCTTTGGACTTTATATTATATTTGTTTTAGGTTATATTGAAATTGATCATGCATTGCTTACTTCATTAATCGAGACATGATGCCTGAAAACTTATACATTTCATCTTCTAATTGGCAAAGTCACAATTACTTTATGCCATTTCATCTTCTAATTGGCAAAGTCACAATAATCAAGATTCTTACAGGTTTAAAAGTTAATGGAATACTTGCAATAGGACATTTGAGTCATGACGAGTTAGACTTTATGCCAAAGGTTGCTAAGAACTACACCACTAGATGATGTTTTACTTAGTAGTATATTAAGGATGAGTTGCCTATTAAAAATTTTTCATACCTTACCTGGAAATGCTGATGATTTAACTATTCAATATTATACTAGAGCATTCATTTTATAAGTAGGGTCCATCTTATGTTTTTGTTACTTTTAACCAACTTGGAAGATATTGGTACATATAGTTGGGGGCCACATGCTTAGCCTAGTTATATCATTAATTATGTCAGGCCATAAATTTGATGGCCTCTTAGATTGGAGGAGCATTATTCATTATACAATTATGAGCATAGGAAATATTACATTTCTTAGCACCTTCTTTACACTTTCATATTCCTATTGATGGTATTCATCTCTCTGGATACAAGTATCCATTTTCTTCTTTTTAATACCATTACAAAATTATTAATTTCAATTAATACATCAAAACCTATCTTTGTTTTAATACTCATTTAAATGATTAGGTAGCAAGCATCACAGATAACCATTGATGTACTAACCAATGTTGTTAGTAGTTATCAATTCTTATTAGATACACAATAACATGAATAGGTCATTTCTAAATTCTTAAAAATTATTTATATCTCTTTTATATTTAATGTCATCAATTAACCAAACTAATACTTATATTCTTAATATCATAGATTCTTTGGGAGTTGTACATGGTAATCATGAATACTTTGCTATCATTTTGTATGACTAGATAAGATATTTGGAGGGCGGTCGTACCACTTATTTGCTTTAATATTATCGAGTCGCATCAACTAAATAGATGCTTATGCCAATTAAGTATGAACCAACCAATTCCAGTACCTTCATACCAATAAGATGAACTTCATTGCATTGACTTAAGAGGCCAAATTGATAATAATTGGTATATTTATCATGCCTTTTACAATGATGCATAGAATCATAGATGAGCATAAATAACAATATCTCCTCCATTGAATGCATCATTTGGACCATACTTAAACTATATGTAATGGTTCATAAGGTGAACCTACCGATGGATATCAATAAATGGGGCTACACTTGTTGCATCGGTAACTTTACTTCATTAGCAATATATTTTACTATTATTTCAATATATATTACCTTCATTATTAAATTTTAATCTCTATCATTTCTTTATAGGTTGACGGAGTTCATAACATTGTTTCAAGTAGCAATGCAGGTTTACCATCACTTAAACAAAACATGGTAAGCATTTTAGGTGCTTTAGGTGATCGAGATGTATCTTATCTTATCCTCACATACACCATAACCAACATCAGCTCCAATTGAATTCTCAAGAATCCAAATGCAACAAATGACCACATTTAGGAGACACCCAACCATGTCTTCTAGAAGATAAACATTTCAGGATCCTATAATGGAAGGTGTTATCTTTATGCCACTACCAATGACTTTGCACAATTATACTCAGACATTTTATGAAACTTTTACAGACATGGTAGGTCCATCATCTTCAACTCTCCTACCTAATTTTACATGATAGATAAAATAATTAAGGAGCTAGTTCTTTAACTCCTTATCAACATAATTCTGCTCCAATGAATTATCATTAACACTTCGAACCCTCTTTTCATCATCAAACTCCATCTTTTAAGTTTTTTCCCTCAATTCCCAAACATGTCATTATTTTTTACATAATCTAACATATATCTAGTTACACCAATATCAAATGTGATGTCTGCATTTCCCATTGGTTTAAGTCAATTTAAAGATTTTTATAACACACTGATCGATACTTTTCTCCCTTCACCATCCATACCTTCTCATACTCCATAATTTGATCTCAATATTACTATACATATTAAAAATTATGATCATGTAAATAAGAGTTCATCATCACATAATTAAGAAGAAGTTCCTCAGATAACGATCATGATAAAATAATCGACAACCTTGATGTGAAATTGATGATCATTTAAGATTTCATTAAAATATTTAACTAATGAAAGTTTGCTTTTCTATATTGTTATAATGTGTTCATTTTCTTTTAACATTTATTTTCATTTTAAATTTTATTCATGTTACATTATCAAAATATAATTAAAAATTTCATATCAAAATATCATTATTACAAAATTTATTCACATATTATTCAACAAAAAATCAAACACTTCAAAATATTATTGATTAAAAATAACATAATTAATAATTACAAAATAATTATTATTCAATAAGTGATTAATATAATTTTACATAATAATTACAAAACTAAATATTCTAAATCATTTTATTTGCATGTCACAAAAATCTTACTTTTAAATTAATTAATATATATTCTCATATAAATTACAAAACTCAATTAATTTTTAAAAATATTTACTTTATTATTTTCATTTGCATAAACAACACAATATTTTCAATTTCCTCAAAATGAATGGAAATTCAAAAAGCATACAGAACCCAACTTGGATGTGTGGTGGGCCACTTTGGAGTAGATCATTTTAAAATGAAATAGAATATAATTTCTACATGCAATTCTTTTCTTATAATTTGATAGAATATTCATTTATTAATAAATATTAGTGGGTTTGGTGCCTAAACCCAAACACCATATGTATGACTCCTTGAAATCACAAGGAGGATAAGGAATATCATTCAGAACACCCAACTCCTCCCTCTTTGATAATCCATCCTTTTCATTTCTGTTACATTCCTTCCTTCTGTTTCTCTTTTCCTCTTTCAATCTTTGTTTCTTTCTCCCTCCTCCAAATTGCTCAACCATCAAGAGACCCAATTGATGGCAGCAGCTTCCCCTGTTGGCGCTGTTGACAGAGATGCCTGGAAGGCACATCTGGCTATGGCGATGGTTCAGTTGTTTAATGGTGGATATCATGTAATTACCAAAGTCGCTTTGAATGTTGGCGTTAATCAGATTGTTTTTTGTGTCTTTCGTGATCTGATTGCTCTCTCCATTCTTGCCCCCATCGCTTATATTCGTGAAAAGTAAATCCATTGCTCCCATTTTTCTCTTCTGGGTTTTTGTTGTTTTTAGGATTTAATGCCTTTTTTCATCTAATTTTATACTTTTTTCCATGTTTGTTTCATGCATTTCAATCTTCCATTCCAAGTTTTGAGTTGTTGGCTTGATGTTTTTGATATTGATGATTGAATTAGATTACGAAAACAGTTGAGAATTTTGTAGTTTGGTTTCTCGTTGGTTTCGGACGGATAAGAAATCTGTGTTATGCGGTTTAATTACCTTTACAAAAATTACAATTCGATCAATCTTGAACATAAAGCTTTGTTCTACTCCATTAAATGCTTTTGGTGGACTGTATCATGTCACTGTCATCCTGTTACTTTTTTTCACTTTTATAGTTCATTTTCTATGACGGGTTTTGCAATATGCCTTGTGCAAAATGAACTGCTAACTGTAATTCATTTAGTTCATTTTCTCTCTAGTTTCTTATGCTATCGCTCCTGGGTGATAATTCATGTATGAACTGAATGATGCTTAACCTTGGGACGTTCTGTATTTCCATTTTGTAGAAGGATTCGACCTCCATTGACCAAACGATTGGTCTTGTCATTCTTCTTTCTCGGATTAACCGGGTGCGTCATCTAAATCCATTTGTTTATAGTGACCATGACTGATTTAAAGGAGCAGTAGAAATAATTCGTAGGATTCATTTCATTCGCAATAAGCTCTAGTATTGAATCTATTTGGTATGTTGTTTGATAGGATATTTGGCAACCAGCTTTTATTTCTTATTGGTCTTAGCTACACTAATCCAACTTATGCTGCCGCGATACAACCTTCGATCCCCGTATTTACGTTTCTCTTGGCTGTCATGATGGGGTATGTTCCACTAATTCCTCTAGTTTCTTTTTCTAGCTTTGTGTTTGTTTATGATTTCATTGTACTGAGTCTGAATATATGTGTATGCATCTTTGTATGGATGCAATTTATTCGATTTTCTGTATGAACTTCCTGCAGTACAGAAAGAGTGAAATTGCTTAAAATTGAAGGTCAACTGAAGATTTTAGGCACCCTTGCCTGCGTTTTTGGTGCTATATTTATGGTTCTGGTCCGTGGCCCAGCTCTCATTGGATTCAGCGAAGAAGATTTTGCTACAAACGAAATAAGTGCCAAGGGTCAACCAGAACCAGCAGGGTGGTTCTTGGGTAGCTTTCTGAGCATAGGACTGGAAGGTTGGCACCTTGGAGTTTTATGCTTAATAGGGAATTGTATGTGTATGGCTGCTTTTCTGGCCATTCAGGTAAATGTTTATTACAGTCATTTTGGATGTAAATTTGAAATGAAAAAGGTTATTACACTTGAGCTCATCAGTAATGCTGAATTCTGTTTCATTATAGATGCCTCATGAATTTATACTTGAATTTTCTGTTTAAGACGAGCAATTTGACACAAAGTTGCTTGTTCTTTTCTCTAAAAGCTGGTTGATCACCTTTTTTACAAGTTTTTTATTCTTTTGTCCAATATATTGCCACCTTGTCTACAACAAAGTTGAATAATATCTTGCTTTCATTGTGATGGTGAAGACACGAACAATTGGTAATGGGGTCAAGATATGTTTGATAGCAAAGAATACAATTTGTAATAGAATAGATTTGTTGAGCCTATGGAGCTAATTGAGGAAAAGTTATAGAAAGTGCGTGTGAGGGAGTTCAATATGAGTTTTACCAAGGCATTCAAGTAGATGATGATGAGCTAATCTCTTTCTTAATCCATGCATTGCTATTAGAGATGTATAAAATTATTCTTGGACCTTATCTAACAACTTAAAGTTTTGGGTTAGACACTTACTTGACAATTGCTAAAAGAATCATAAGCAATTTGTGCATTTGAGTAAAACTTGATGTTGTCAGTTTAAAACCTTCTTGAGGAAGGTATTGTTTTGGGTGATCAACTTCAATAGCTCAAATGTAACTTTCAATCAAAATGAATGATACGGTTTTTGGGTCATTCATTTGATGAATCACCAGTTCCATGATAATTTGAAACTGAGGCAGTTCTGAAACTGAGGCAAACAAGTTGCTTTTGGATAAGTTATAGGAGAATAATCAAGGAAAAGCATATTCACTAGTGACCTTGAATATTTGGCTTTCTTGGTGTGATTCTTGAAGCAATTTTTCTAGCCTATTATGATCCCTTTGTTATTTTTACTTCAGCTTTATTACTTTGTTTATAGTCAAGAACAAAGTAATCTCAGGTGATTACCATGTGGCTGTGTGCAGAAGAGAACTTGTGCTTCTTTGATTTTGTATGTTGTTTTGTTTTGAAATACTGAATTGTTTAAACAAATTTGGATAGAAAGTTTCTTTTGTGAAGAGAAAGTTTCTATATTTATGTGTGTTTTTGTGTATTGGTTCACATGGATACACAGAGCTGTCAAATATTCTCAACACTTCCAACCATCTCTTGTAGTATTTCCTGCCCATGCTAAAGTTTCTCGTTACCAGGAACCATTATTTGTAGTTTCATGTTATGGAATTTCAATTTTTTGTTTGGTAACTTGCAGGCTCCAGTTTTAACAAAATATCCTGCCAGTCTTTCAGTTACAGCACTTTCATATGCTTTTGGTGCTTTATTAATGGTAGTGACGGGAATATTCATGACAAATGGATTGACAGAATGGAGTCTAACACAATCTGAACTTTGGGCAGTCATTTATGCCGTAAGTTTTTCTTTTGTCATATTCTTTTTGCATTATATGTCTGCTTGTACAACCTAATTTTCAGTACCCTCATCGGCCCCCCTACTTCTCCACCTAGCTTACTTCCTCAGTAGACTGCAGAATCAGGCTCTGTTCCTTTTTACTAAAAACATCAAACTAGATATCCATTTGTACAAATGGTTAAAGTCGTCATAACCAAATCCATCTCCTCGTTGCAATTTTAGCAACTGCAAGTTCAGTTTATCATGGATGTCAAAATTGTTGTGGGTTTTATTTTTTGGTCTCTTACTCTTGCAGTTTCAGCGACTAAATGGTGCATATTAACCAAAAATAACACAGCGACCTGCTAACTTTCTGACAGCCTAAACTAATTTGGATGGTGATGGATAGCCTTATAAAAAGTTTAACCTTTTCATCAAAAAGTTTGGACATCAGCAGCAATCCTTGAAGTATTAATTGCTTTTCCTGACATTCTCATTTACAAATTCGCTCAATTATTTTAAAATGCATTTGCAAGGATGTAACCTTTTTGCTGTAAAATTTATCCTTCTTCTATCTGAAGCATAAATTAGCATAAATTATAAGAAAATTGTCCGGCTCTCAATTAAGTATATGACAGTACCTCTTTTTAAGTGCCTTTTTTTTAATCTGATATTATTCTCCCCAGGGTATTGTTGCTTCTGCACTTAATTATGGACTCCTTACATGGTCTAATAAGATCTTAGGGCCTGCTTTGGTTGCACTTTATAATCCACTTCAACCTGCTGCATCAGCCTTCCTGTCAAGAATTTTCCTTGGAAGTCCCATTTATTTGGGAAGGTAAATTAGAATTATAGACACTTGGGCACTTATTTGTACAGTGATCTATATGTGTGCATGCATATTTTTTTTATAAGTAAACCATTTATATTTGCTCATAAAAGCGTAATTTTTAATCAGAAAGTTTTTGACTATTTCATGATATATTCTACTATGGCACCTTGCTGGTGGGACAAGGGCTTAATCTGTTTTTCATATGTGGGAACAGTGTTCTTGGTGGTTGCCTAATCATTGCTGGTCTTTATGCGGTAACTTGGGCATCCTATAGAGAAAGACAGACATTTGCTGGGATTATTTCTTATGTTACTCATCGGGGCTCTGAACCACTCATTCACAAAGATGCATCAGCTAACAAGGGTGCGTATCAGAGAGGACACATGCACTCGGGGTCCTCCTCCTTGCCGAAATCTACTGATTAAGCAGATATGTTGTGTAGAACTCTTATTTTCTGAAAGTTGACTATTGTACGTTAAAATTCACTTCATGTATCATGTCCATGCTCTCAGCCAAACATTCATTCTTCTTAGAAAAACCTGAACAGGAAATAATTCCTATGTTTCTTCTATGATGTGGTCCATTTGTATAGCAATATACTTGCCTCTACTTGATGTATACATACCACACCCACGCTGTGGGTCCCACTTGAATGCAAGCTCTGGTGGGTGTTTACAACTTGTCTAGGCAAGATATTTTCAATATATTGCTGCTATTGTTGTTACTATCTTATGCTCTGATATGCATCTCCTTACCCTATCATTTCAATCTTAATATAAACATAGTAAATGAGAGACTCAATTTTATGGCTTTACATCCTCTTTCTGCAGTTATGTAGATGGGAGTTGTCTTGGTCGCATGAACATAGAAGCAAATTCATCAAATCGTCCCCCTTCGATGACAGAAATATTAAAAATATACACATCATTGAAATTTCTCGTGCTGCATTTGACTCAGGATCTTGCAGAAGACTTGAATCTGGACAGCTGCGAGGTAAAACCAGTAAATGTTGCAAGTTTTTGATAGATTAGAAGTGGGGCAGTAACCAGGAAATATAGTTTATGCTAACTCTTATATTTTTCCTAATCCATTCAATCACTATCTGCAGCTGTATTTCCTCATTTTTTCCATGGCAGTTGCTTTTATTTTTTTCCATTTCTCTTTTTTCTTTTTTCCCGGTTGTAAGGATGCCTAAGGAAACTCGTAAATCCAAAGAGCCTCTTGTCACCTTGCTATCATAATGAAGAAGTTCCAAAATATCTTGATATGGTCTGTGCAATTTCGTTGTCCATAGATGTGCCATTTGTTATTCTCTTAAAGTGGGACATGATAAGGGAGAAAAGTGAAATTACTGTTGCCTCTGGACTGAAAGTTTACTGCTATATATTCGTTCTTGTTAGCTTAATTTCCTTTCTTACAAGAGTCTTGATAGTTAACGTTTAGCCACAATTTAGATATTACTCTATATATTTGTCACCATACTTGGTTTTGGTTGGGCGCGTTAAAGGCTCTTTTTTCGTTTTTCTTTTATCAAGTGAGTTTCGCTTAGCCGAGGGTCTAGCGGGTGGGGTCAGAAGGGACCTAAGGTGATGGACGGTACCTTTCATTAAGCAGCGTCTGGTAAACAGCACCTTTAAGCTTTCGGGAAACAAAGGACAGAGGGTTTACGACCTACCACTCTCTTTGGCTAAGGTTATGCTAAGGTAGGAGGACAAGTACAAAAATTAATCAATAAACGAAAGGACGAATCGTGATGCTGACTTGGTTGGAAGAAGCTGCTCACTTGCATTTTCGTGCAGGAAAAATCTTGTGTAACCTGAGCCTACCATGTAGAGATTGCAAACCAGTCAATATAACTGGAACGTGTATCGATTATTATTATCATAATTACATCGATTAGTGTATAATCATATGTCATTATGATAGTTAATAAAAACTAACGCATGTCGCTATCCTATGTGACATATCAAGAAGTTGTACGCTCAGGACAAAATATGCTTGTCAAAATTGCAGGAACTTTGTAGAAACATGATTAGTCATGCTGACAGTGTCTCACCAAGAAAGCAGAATTTTTGCTTGCTTGGTGAGTTGGTAGGAATTGCATTTCATACGTCTGAGTTGGCAATCGTCTGATCAAGTTTATACATTTGAATCAGATGATTGATATTTCATGCATATTATGATTCTGTCCGGATATAATTAATTTTCCTTCCATCATGAACTAGAAAAGGGACCCATAGCTGTCATTTCAGAATGGGTGGTTTATTATAATCTTGTTTGCAGTGGGTCATCAAACTCCCAGATGAAGCAATCGGCCAAAAGAATAGATATGATTTGTATAGTCATTTCAATCTAAACCCAGATGTTCTGTAGGTTTCTTAGCAGTCCAAGTTAAACCATAAAGACAGGTGTTAACGTAGGGCCAGACATTTTGAACTAGTTAGGGAAAAGTTGCTAATGTCGGCCACTGGCGGAGATGTGATATGTGAAATACCGGGAACTGGTTGTTGAGAAGACGGAGGAGCTTGACCAGTTTCGAAAGTTAGAGATGATAAGTTTGAAGTATAAATGGAGACAAAGGAAAATTTGGATAATCTTATATATATTTCTTAAAATGAGTAATTATTTATAAAAATAAAAATAATTGGTTAAGAAAAAAAAAGAATTAGATGGGAACTTTCTTTAAGCTTTTAAAATTCTATTATATTTACCAAAATATTTCCATCTTTAATCAAAAAATCTCATTATTCTTAAATTCTCCGTCCTTCTAATTTCTTCTTCTTTTTTCTATTTTAATTTTAATTGTTTATTGAATAATTTAATTATATATTATCATTTTTATACTATTTTTTATGATATTTATCATTATTTATTTGAAATTATTTCAATGTAAATAAATATTATATATATATATATAGAGAGTATATATTGATAAATAAATATATATTATTTATTTATGATAGAAAATTAACATAAAATAACATTATAAAAAATATTAATAATCGTATAATTTTAACATTATTTATAAACTTTTACTATAATTTTCTGAAATGATTAATTAAAAATAAATCATTCAACCAATACAGTTTTCTTTTTTTTTCTTTCAAAACCAGCACAATTATTTACAATAATAATTTCTTAAATTATAATAAAATTGATGATATATAATATATAGAGTTAGTTTGTGGCCATATTATTATTATTATTATTTAATCAAATTTAGTTTATAAAATAATTATTTGGATTATGTTTTATACAATTTTATCCCAATGGCCCACCTATTGCCCAATTCGACCCGACCCGACCCACAATATCTCAATAACCACTATATTTTTCATTTCACCTTCAACCATCCACTTCCCAAAACCCTACGGTCACCGGCAGCGAGGTCGGCGGCGATATCGTCTTCTGAAATTAGAATCGAAACACTGGTGAGATCTTCATGACGGCCTCGGACGACGAGAACGAGAGCTTGGCCCAATTTCTTGAATCAGAGGTCCTCTCTGAAGTCTCTGATCAGGTAATTTCTGTGTTGGGTTAGAACAGATAGCTTTTTTAAACTTTAATTGATTTTTCTGTGCGATAAATGTTTAAATTTCTAAATATTTTGGAAATATTTAGGCGGAAGAGGAGGCGGAGGCGGAGCTGGATAATGATGCAGAGGAGAAAGGATTTGAAAATGAGAAAATGAAAGCGAAAGAAATTGGAAAAGAAAAAGATGATAATATTGATAATAATTGTAGTACTTATAGTAGTTATAAGAAAATGAGAATAGAGAGTGGGATTATGAGCAAGATTCCTCCAGAAATTTTCATTCATATCCTCAAATTCCTTTCTTCTGAGGTCAATTCCTACTTTCGTCGAACCCACTTTTCTTCTACAATCAATATTTTTTATTTTCATTCATGATTATACTTTTCACAACAAATGAAAATTTGCAGGATCTGATGACATGCTCTCTGGTGTGTAGATTCATGAACTATGCAGCCTCTGACGAGTCCTTATGGCGTCGCCTGTTAGTGAAGCTTGACCTAATTTTCCCTTGCTAAGTTACTATCATGCATTCTATTGTACATAATTAAGAAACTGTCAATTTTATTATTTATTTACTTTTATAATATATTTTTATTATATGAGGGGATACTCCACGGCAATGTGAAATGCAAAGGAAAGGTTGTGTATTTTGTGTTAGAATTAGCTATCATCTATCCAGTATTTTTCTATTTGAAACTGTCTTGGTTTTAGAAGTTAATTTTTTTAGTTACTTCAACAAAAAATTACATGTTTTTGAGGGCTGCGTAGAATATTATTTAATGGATTTGTCATTACTTATGGAGGCTTTGCTGCTTGCTCTTTATGCCATTCTATTGTCGGCACAGAGTTGCAATTTTGTTGATTATTTTCTTTTGTAGACTGTTGTATCTGTGCTAGTGTTATATTCCTTGTTCAGGAAATCCTTACCAACATGGTTGGCTTATAACAATTATGGCAGGTATTGTTTGCGATGGGGTATATTGCCTTCTTCTAAGAAGTTATCTGACAGTGCTTGGAAGAAACTATATATTCAGGTTTATATATTTCCTTCTCCTGCAACATACCTATATAAACCCCAAGTACATGCTTTTATTTTAATAATACTTTTATTATAACAAGCAATGAAACTCATTTCAAATTTTATCATGTTTTAACATTTTTCTCCATAGATTTCAGGGTAGGTAATTTTTCTTTTCCTTCATTAATTAAATGGGGTCATTTATGTTGTAGCAGTGGATAATACTTTAGGTTCCATTTTCAACAGATTTTAAGAAGTTACTCCGGTTGATAGAGTAACAGAACCCTTAGTCTTTAAAATATGTTTCCTAACTAATAAACGATATCCCATCATATATGGTTTCACTGCTGTTCCTTTTGATGTAATGTGTCTAAGTTTCATTTTTGCAGCGTGATGAAGAGGAAATGGTCAAGCTTGTACGTAATTGCCCACCTGAGTTTAAAGAGTATTACATCCAAATGCATGCTTCAAAGAGAAGCCAAGCTCCTCTTCCTTCACAGGTATTCAAATTTCTCATTTTGTGGAGTTGAGTTGGAGTTGAATGTTTATAGGCTTTGAGCAAAATTATTTGTTACTATAGATTTACTCTGCTAACTGAACTAATGGTAAAAGACCATTATACATTTAGAAAGAAAGAACGTGGTTTTGATATAGGCTTAAAAGGTATGCATTTAATAACAACTTTCATTATCCACTTGCCTTTCTGAAATTTACCTGTATTAGTTTGATGATCTTGATCTAATAGTTGGCAATTTGGTAATTGCATCAAATTTGCGGCATTTATGAATTTGTGTTACCATTTAATGTGGTTCTTTGGTTACTAGTTTCATATAAATTTAATTAATTAGATGATGTTCTTTAAAAATGTAAAAGATATTGAATGAATTGCTAAAGACATTTTGTTCAAAAAAAAAAAAAAGGCATCAAAAGTTACAATTTTTCTACGCCATGAATCTAATTAGAATACTAATTAGCACTGTGTTCCTCATATTCTGTCAACTCAAATGATACCACGACCTAAATGTGCCATATTCCAGGTAACCATGATTATGCCAGCAAAGATGGACAAGAAAGCCCATTGTACATAAGATAAATGTTTAACGATCTGATTTTCCTTTTCTTGCATCAAACTTCTCAATGTTGCTATTGAATTGCTGTTTGAATTTGCATTTGAGCTAGTTTGCTCATTTATTCAAAGCATGTGCATCTGTTCATATTCACAGTTTGATAGGTTTTTGCTACATATGGTCACGTGGGTGGTGTGAACTAGTGTGAGACTTAAAGGGTAGCCATTGTCAAATTCTTGAAGTTAGGGGTTGTGATACACTTTGACCGAGGTCCAATTTTCCATGTACTTCTAAGTTCTAAATTTTGCAATTTAAGCATGAAGCATCTAGGTTTGATGCGGAGCCAAGTATCTGCAATTGTTATATTTCTGTTTCTCCTGATATTTAACAGTAGAAAATGCAGAGTTGAGCTTTTAACTAGGTACATTTTGTTCTGTGAAGGTGAAAGATGATTGGACAATTCTTGACAATACAATTGCCGAACAAGTGTCCATATGGAAAAGAAGCAAAGGCTTGGCAGATACGGTGGTCACTGACCATACTTGTTCTGGAGAAACGTGTTCTTACTACCAAATTGGAGATGTTTTTGTTTGTGAAAAGACGGGAAACGTTCATGGTAACATAGCAAATTCTAGTGTTGATATTTTAGCAAACGTGCATTTTCATTACTGCAAGACATCATATATTTCTTGTTTCTGGTGCCAGTG
Organism: Dalechampia spathulata; assembly: GCA_948192965.1. Classification (NCBI taxonomy): domain Eukaryota; kingdom Viridiplantae; phylum Streptophyta; class Magnoliopsida; order Malpighiales; family Euphorbiaceae; genus Dalechampia; species Dalechampia spathulata. Next base: position 4,912 of record CANYBF011215747.1, on the reverse strand, counting down.
TGTGGTGATGCATGCAGAGAAGTCATTATAAACCCTGTCAATGAGCTTTTGGTTTGTACAGTTTCCGGGCTGTGTTTTGATAGGTTATTGTCACCTTGCGAAATGGAACCTGATGCTGTAAGTTTCTTCTGTTGTATAAGCTAATGAACGCTATTCTCTTCATTACTGGAATATCCTTGTCAAATGAACCATAAATATTGCGTTATCATATGCTTAATTCTACATTTGTCTTTCAGACAGACTATGTTGTTTGTGATGTAGCTGTCTGATCATGGGTAATGTTTCCTGGTTGTTGTTGTGGCAGGCTGAGACAGATGAAGCAGAGCCATTCATGGGATCTGGTCGTTTTGGTAAAATTTAAAATACCTCTATATTATGTGCAATGTCGTTGGACCTGTATATAATAATGTGATGTAACGTTGAGTTGATCTGTTGTGTTGTGGTGGGTCTCATGGCTCTGATTTTTAATGGCAGCAAGAGCATATTTGTTGGGATACAATTGCGACAATGAGAGCGAGCTGGAAGCTACCTTGAGGTTTTGCTGATTTATTATTATTATCATTTGGTATGGCATTTGAAAATGGGAAAGTGTAGATGTGATATACAATACAATACAACAATAGATAAGAGAGACTTGTTGTTTGCTGTATGAAATTAAATGCCCTGCCCTGCCTTTCCATACCTTTAATATTCTTGTATAAACTCTTCCATTCTCTATGGATTTCATTAAATATTTTATTTAGAATTCATTTTTATTATTATATCAAATTTAATATCCATAACAATCAAATCACCTATTTTTCTCTACTCAATCACCATTTCCACTTGGAAATTTTTAACATTTTACATTTTGATAAATTTTATTTATCGGATTTAAATAATACAAGCTTTTGTATATAAATTATTATTATAAAATCAGGAGAGTCTGGAAAAGTCGAAATTAAAAGGACTGGAAAAGAGTCCAATGCATGAAGGGTCTGGAAGAATGCAGAAATTGGCCATGTCTTGACCAACTGACAAACCATCGGTGGCAAAGTGACTGGAACTTTCCCCATTAATCCATCTCCCATTTCATATCTCACAATCCTTCTTCCAGAGCTGCACTCTAAACGTCTGACAGGCATCAGCCATTCAAGAGAATTTGAATAGTGAAATGAAGCAGAGGCTAGCGGGTTTGCTCTTCAATCTCTTGTTGATCTGGGTTTGTTTCCCCTCATCCAATGCATCCCTTCTCCCATTAATTGATCCTCCAGGTGGAAGTCTGCTGACAGATTTCTGGCCGACAGATCCATTCAGGGTATCGGAACATATACCATTTGCTGTTGAGAGGGATGATAGTGTGGCTCTTTCTCCAGCCAGAGTTGACTGGAAAGAAACTCCTGAGGGTCACATTATCACGTTAGATGTTCCCGGTTTAAGCAAGGATGAGCTGAAGATAGAGATAATGGAGAATAGGGTATTAAGAGTGAGTGGAGAGAGGAAGAAAGAAGCTGAACAGAAAGGTGAACATTGGCATAGAGTAGAGAGATCTTACGGCAAGTTCTGGAGACAGTTCAGGTTGCCAGATAATGTGGATTTGGACAGAGTCAAGGCTAAGCTTGAGAATGGTGTTCTTACTTTGAGTATTGATAAATTGTCTGCTGATAAGATAAAGGGTCCTAGAGTTGTAAGCATCGCAGGAGGAGAAGACAATAAAGCTGAACAAGCCAAGCTTGGCAATGCTAATGAGGCAAAACAGGAGCTCTAGAATGGATTGGAAGGTAGACGGACAGAATAATGTAATATCCTTCTCTTGCAATCTTAATTTACCAAAATACCCTTTCATAATCTAAAATAATCTACTTTATGTATTGGATTAAATACCCTTTCATGATATCTCTTGATAGTTCTAATAAATGTCAAGAAGTTTGAATCTCCAGGAAGTACGTTTCAAAGCTCAATCATCATGCTAAAATGCATAAGAATACAAGTCCTTGATATCTTCCAATATACGACTTGTAAAAAATTATAATATTTAATAATCATATAAATAAATAAATAAATTCAAAAAACATACTTATAATTAAATTTCTCAAGGGGAGGGTACAATGAATGATTCTAAGAATCAATTACATACATACCAACGTCTCAAGAATCATATTTCAGAGTTTGAAAACACATGGCCATTATCCGCAAACATCATTGACAAAGCCTGTGGATCATTAATACGTTGCTCATAATAGCAAACAAGACTCCTGCAATCGGCTGTTAGATAGAGGCAATACCACAATGATGTTGCAAAGCATGTCAAATTGGATTTTCCCTTTTCATTGCAATGGAAAACTTTCACTTTATTTTGTGTTATGGATGAAAAATTTTACGACCAAAAACAAAAAACAAAAAAAAACATCTACTCCAGTTTCTTCTTTCCTCAACACTAAAGAAATACATCAACTCAGCCTTTCCTATGGGGTCTGCAATGTCGATTACTCCTTTTGGCTTAACGTATCAGATGCTAAATCAACCCCTTCTACCTTTTGTTTCTAAACTAAGGCCAGGCATTCCTCATTTCAGCTGTCTGAAACTTGTTCTTCTACTTCAATAAACAGATGCATTGAGCTTAGGCCTTACCAAGGTGGGCGGTCAAGCTCTGGAGTCTCAGGTGGCACTGGTTTCCAATCAGGTTTCTCATCCCAGTACATGTCGTAATAAATATGTCCAGGTGTGCGATCCTCCACGCAGCACCATATACCGACATACCTCTTCACTCGATTCCTAAATTTTTCTTCTCTTACCTGGACACAATTTCAAATAGTACGTCTACATGAGCACTTATGAAGTTGGATCTCCAAAAAGAATATGAAGAATTGCCTGAAATGAAAGAAAAGACTTGCCTTGTCTGCGAAACCCTGGAAAGCATCATTCATCGAAGAGAACTGGATAACTTTGACATCCTTGAAGGAAGAGAATATGGTCTTGAACTGCATTTTACAAGTCAAACTGGAGATGGTGAGAGGGGTCCCAAAAGAAATGACAGATTTAATTAGGATTTCATGCAACTAATCAGGCTAAAGCAGAATAACAAAAACAGTCATGGCAAAACTGAAAGAAAAAATAATTATGTTCTCAGTCTACCTTCTGTTCATGATTACCATTTAGATCATTTGCAAATAAATTATGCGTAACGAGTTCTCATATTGGATTTAACATGAAATTCATATCAAATACACAGCACCAGTAGTTTCTACATCACATTTGAGCTTTACTAGCTCGCAGCCTTTACTAAATCGAAATTCATTTGTAATTTCTATTAAATTCAGCTAGATCAACGTAAAAGTAAAAGAGAGAGAACATCCATTTTGTATCCGACATGACAATGGTACATTTACAGACAAATTATGTAACTTTATGGAATTCAAACCACCTTTTATTCTTATGATCAATTTGCATGCCGTGTTCTTATTCTCAAGGCTACTACGAGAACTCATAGTCATGGTCATTTCTACAAACAAGGCTAAGAGAAATGTCTACAACATCCAACTACCTGTTCTTCACTGCTGCTTTTTGGAAATTTGAGTACCCCAGATGGAGTTGTTGCGTTTGATATGAAGCAATCTTTATTTCCTTCTTGACAAAGGTGAACATCAAGCCATGATTCTTTCACCTGCAAAAAGTCCAAATTTAAGGCCAATGATTCACTTGCATTTCAGCCCCCAATCAGAGTTTAATTCCAACCATACTACACACTACACACCACCAAGCTTTTTAAGCAGTTTTTTCAAATAATAATTACGTGTTTGGGTAATGCAGGATTGTCCAAAAAAGAATATTCTCTGATATTGATCCCAGGGCCAAATTCTTCCTCTGGCAGCTGTTTCAACATAACATTCACCTGCAAGTGGCGGATACAAAATTAATACCCCTGACGGCTACATAAGTGAAATGCCATTTTTTTTCCTTCATTTGGTAGCCCAATATTAAAACTTTGGTGCAACTTGCAGGCTCATATTTTGATCAGTTGCATAGAAGTTAACCAACTTTTACCGATGGAACATGCATCACAGTTTCGCAATGCAATCATTATTGCATTTAGAAGCTCCCCAGAACTCGGAAAAAGTTGTTCAAACAAAGTCACGAAACTGAGAATACCTCAAACACATGGTCCAATGGGCAAATAAAAGGTTGTCTAGTCATTGATCCTACCAGAACTCCAGGATGCCCAAACCACAGCCTATCCAACCTGCACCATATTGGAGGCATTACCTGACATTACACGGCAAAACCAGAGAAAAAAATCAGCAAATCCAGAACAATCACACAATACTTTAATCACTGAGCATCATTATGAAATCAAGATTCTCAGACATAAAATTAGTTTTAAATTATTTGCATCAGAGTCAGAACAATAACATTAATTCCAATCATGAACTGACAGTGGAAAAGCTAAAGAGTTTCATGATTCAGCTTTTAAGTAAAAACCTTCTGATCTGCCTCTAATGTCTTCCTTTTCTTACTCGCACAAAAATATGCAATGCTTTTCTTTTTTCCCTAATGGAAGCTAAGAAAGGAAATAGAAGTTGCCTTTTGGAAGAACTCCATAGGCTAAACAGAGCGTACAGCCAAAGTCCCAACAGTGGCAACTATGGGTGAGTAGCAGTTGGCCTAAACCAAAAACCAAAAACCAAACCGCACCTATCAGTTAGTGTTGTGAACAAAAAAGGTTTTTGATTCAGAACCTGGCTGCTACTCAAACATAGTGACCCATCTTACACAGAACTGATTGGTTGGTGTGAGAATGAAGTATATTTTCTCATTGATTAAGGTGAATAATACAAGCTATTTATATACAAATCTACAATATAGAATAGGAATTAAATAGTAAAGGAAATAATCTAGTAAAGGAAAATTAGTGAATCAATTCCTAATCTTATGA
>CANYBF011215673.1:0-46755 GCA_948192965.1 Dalechampia spathulata | reverse complement strand
ATTATCCAATTTTCTTTTCAATAATTTTTTTTATTCAAATAAATAAATATAAGTAGATCACGAATCAAAATGGGTAATTTTTAAAGAACGAGACTCGAACTAGGGGACGAGATGGTTTGTACTAGTATATTCGAACTAGTTAAAGTAGAAAAGGACATGGGTTTAGGTTAGGATTAGCGATATTAATGGTAAGTTAAGTTGTAATTAGTGAGTTTGGCCTGATCTACACCAATTAGTTATAGTTTAAGTTGAACTGCCTCACTAAATTTACAAGTCTTATTCGGACCACCAAATTGAAAGAATATTTGAAATATAAGTTTCTCTTTTAAAGCTTAGGGGTTTTATTTATCCATTCTTGTTTAGAATTTTAAATTTCATTTCTAATTTTTTTTATTTAATTGATTGATTTTTTAAAAATTAAACTATTTTTCAAATTGTTTTTTGAGTTCTTAAGCTTTTGTTTGGAAAAATTATAGATGAGAGGAAGGAAAATAAATTTTATTTTCTTTCATTTCTTTTACCTCTTTGTGTTTAGAAGAGAGGAAAGAAAATAAGGATGGAATGTAAAAAAAAAAACCTAATTATATTATGTAAAATAACAAATTTATCATTGTAATTAACAAATAGAATATAAAGCAAATAAAATGATTTCTTATCAATTAAATTTCTTATCTTAGTTTTTATTTGGGAAATATAAGTTGGGAAGAAAGAAAATAAGAATGGAAAATAAAATGAATAAAAATTAAAATAAAGAATAAATCAAAATATTTTACATGAAATTACAAATTTATCATTTTAATTAATAAGTAAAAAAGCAAAACAAATAAAAAATTGGTAATTAATTTTCTTACTGATTTATTAATTTATTTAATTTTTAAAAATTATTAATTTTTAAGAAATATTAATGCATGATTACCAATGTAATATTTCTAAGGTTAATTTTGTATAATAACAATATACAGTAAAATGCACTCATGATTTATCTTTTTCCTTTCAATTTGGGAGGAAAGTTTTGAGAGGAAAATAAAAGTATTTTCTTTCCTTCCCCTCCATTTTTCACTCTTCTCAAACAAGATAAAATGACTTTACCTTCCAATTTTCCTTTCAAATTTTTTTTCCCCCTCATTTTCCTTCTTTCCAAACGTACAGTAAGAGTCTTCCCATCACCTTTTATTTCTTTTTAGACCTATTTTTTCTAAATTTAATAATCTTAACATTAAAAATTTAAATGTTGGATATACAAGTGATTTGATAAATTTAATTATTAAAATTTATTGTTTTGATATATTTAATTTTAATATGATTGTAAAATTTAGTTATTATACTTCTTTAATGATATAAATATTTTTGATAAAAATATTTAAAACATAAATAACTTAATATATTAAATAAAAAAAAGCTAAACTCTTTATTTATTTTTTATTTTTTAAAATAATAATAATTGATAAATCTAAAAAGAAGCTCATTTAGGATTTCAATGGTGCATTAAAAAAGATCGATTAACCCAAATAATGAGATCGAATTAAGAGACTAGATGATAATGTATTTTGAGATAACTTCAATAGTTAATAATAAAGATTTTATTATGCTATGGTTATTAAATTTATTTATCTTAGATGTATTTAATTATTTTATTTTTATATGAATTATGAATTTTTATTAGATAATAATTATGAATTGTAATTCATGAAAAATCTCGAATATAATCAATAATCTTAATAAAAAAAATGAATTAAGGTAAACGCAGGAGGTGATAATATTTATGGGCGTAGGGAGTAGGCAAAACAGGTGAACAGTCAATAAACAAAGAACTTCATGCAATGCAAGAACTGGCACGTCCTCTTCCCCCATTATTATTATTATTATTTATATGATATTACATGCAGATTTAACTATGGAAAAAATTTTAAAATGAAGTGGGTATTTTATATTAAACGATAACGTAAAAATAATAACTTAATAATATATTTATATATATTAATAATTTCTTAACAACCTTTTTTTTTAACATATAAATTATTAATTAATTTATATTGAAATTACAAAATCCGATTTTCTAGAACGTAGAGATGATTGTTGTTAAGATTTGAAGAAAGCGGCTGGAAAGGTGTTTCTTTCTTGTGTTTTTTTTTTATTTTTCCTTTTTCTTTTATAGATTTTGGTCATTATAACAACTTATAAAAATAACAAACTGTTTTTTTTTTTTTACATTTTCATCAAAATATTTTTAACATTAAATAATTGTTCAATTAAAATTTTTTTAACATACCCTTATATGTGAATTTTTTAAAAAATTTAAAGCATGAAATATACTGTAATTAATTGTAGCTTATGTTAAAATATTTATTTAATAAATAATATTATTATACATTGAATATTAAAAAATAGTATAAAAAATAATTGATGAGGGGAAATTATAAGTTAAGATGGGAGATGGGTTTCTTTCTGAGACTGTTGTAAAACAAGCAAATTTCTCCTAATTGGAGGATGAATGGTAGGCCAACAGTCATTTGTAATACTCGACTCCCCATCTCCTTGTTTAATTATTACTCAATTCTATATCCTTATACATATATATATATTAAATAAATATATAGATAAATATAATAATTTTGATCATTAACGTCTTGTTTATCTTAATTTTAAAGATAATTATATAAAATATGTTTATGTATATCATAATATTTTAATGAATTTATTTTAGATTTGATAAATGTATAATTTATGAAGTTGTTCGGATATAACCTATAAATTTACTTATTATTATTAATTAAAAATTAAAAATTAACATTTGAAAGACACAATTACTTAATTATAACATTGATTTTAGAATCAATATATTTTATGAGAAATACATCGAGCATTATTTAATAAATTATTTATCAATAATAAAAAAAATATAAAATTTTTCATTTATGATCGTCCATTTTTAAGAATTATCGAATATTTTTCCTATTACTCCATTGTGTCCTACTACTACTCCATGACTAAAAATTTTATAGTTACCATATTCATATAATAAACTAATAAAAGTATATTATAATTTTTTTAATTAAAATAATTTATTTATCAAAATTGGTATTTTTGTATCAATTAATTTTTTTATGACTTCCTTTTCAAATTCAGTATTATGAATTATAAAAACTATTTTGAGTTCATATATAGAGAATTTATAATAAATACTTTGAAATTTCATGAATATTCATATTAAATATATTGTATATTGGAAAGCTTCTCTCAGTGAGCAAAAATATTTTAAAACCAAAAAAAAATAATGATATTTGATAATTTCAGGTTGATTCTTTGATTTTTGATTTCAGTTTGGTTATTTTTTCAAAAATTTTGATTTTCGATTCGATTCGATTTAAATATTGAATAATCGAATAAACCAAACAAACCAAATAATTAACCATAAAACTAAATCATTTTACATTAATATTCAAAATTACGTCGTTTTATATCAATTATATGGTTTATGAATCTGGTTTTTACTTTATTTAATTTATTCGATTTAGTTTATTTATTACATATTTAATTTTTGATTTATTCAGGCTTTAGTTCGATTCGATTTTATAGCTTCAATTTTAAATTTATTGAATTCAATTTAAATCTTCCATGAAATCAAATCAAATAAATAGATACTCATCCCTATCTATAAGTCTAAGATGATACACGTTGGAAACTTCTATACCCTTTTTGTACTCTATTAATGGATTTTTTCACTTTTGAAATTTCTTTTTTATTTAATCTTTTAGTTAAATTTAATTAAATAATTAATAATTAAATTTGAATAAATAAATTGATTATGTATTTTCTCATGATTGGAAATTGGTAAGATTTAAAGTCTATCATTTTCTTATAATTTGTTTATGTTAAATATAACTAATTCTTATTATTTAATTTATTCATTATTATATCTTTTAATTAATAAAATTTTTATGTAATTTTAATCCATTTTTTTAAATTTATAATCAATACTAACCAAAGTGAAACTATATTTTAAAAAATGAAAATTATAAATTGACAAGAATTGTATTAGTTTTGCAAATTTTAATTTATTTTGATAATGTTAAAAATTTCATCAAAACAGTAAAAACTATAATATATTATAAAAATTAATAATTTGATTTAAAATATAATATAAATACATATTTTTATATCAATGTAATCCAAAAAAATTTAAAAATTATATACATTTGAATTAAATTATTATTATTATTATTATTTAAAATAATAAGTTGATTCATAAATTTATGAATATGTCAAATTATAAATTTATATAAATCAAATATTATTTAACTCAAAATTGATTCATTTATTAAATAAAATTTATTAACAAGTTCTTATAGAATTAAATAATTTAAAAATTATTAAAATTAAAAAAATTAAAAAAAAAACATTCGGAGTTACGTGGGTGATTTATAACCTAATCATGCACGTTGATAACACAAACTTTAAAAATAAAAAATAAAAAACAAATTATAGTTTAAAATACTTAAGACAGTTTAACGACTAGGGGATTATAATTAATTAAAAATCAATCAAGCAAATTCCACAGGCTTCAATCTTGATACTTACTAGTCTGGATCAGATCCAATAGGTTTATCAATATGCCATTACCATTTCACCTAATTAATCATTGGATTAGGACCCTTTAATCATATTTATCATTTTCTCTAATTCATATTCTTCAAAATGAAACAAAAAATTACAAAAAAATACAATTTTTTATCAATTTGATTTTTTCTTGGATGTTAATTGAATAAATAAAATCAATATAAATGTATATTTAGCATTAATTTCCAAAACAGGTTTCTATTTCTTGTTATTATTGTATTTACCTAAAGTATTGACTACAAGGAATCAACATTTCCATAAACCCTAGTAGCTCTATCCCTACCATAACTAATTTCTTAGGAATTATAAAATTATTGTATTAATATTGTAAAATTTTTCACCCAATTTTGTGTTTTATCTGTTATTAGTTTAATTAATGTTTAATATTAAATTAAAAAATATGATATGACGATCGAGTTTGAATATTTAATAATGCATATATTGTAATTTAAATTTATGATCTTAATAAATAGGAATATTATATTAATAAAGTTGATTTTGATGCGGTTTAATTAAATTTTTAAAAATAGAAATATATATATATATATATATATAATGGTATGATAAAATATGGAATGAGAGGGTATTCAAAGAGAGGTTGCTGAGTTTGGTTGCCAAGTACTTTGTAAAATTAACAAATTTAATTAAAACGAAAGACCATCTTAATACAAAGTTATAATATAAGCTTAATTACAATTAAATATATAAACATAATCCCATTTTAGCATCTGGGAAGAAGAGGTTATTATGATTATTTCTAAAAAGCAGTTAAACTGATGGGTGGCTTAGTCTTCCCACGTGCCCCCCTTCTTCTTCTTCTTCTTCTTCGTCTTCCTGTTCTTGTTCATGGTCGTCTTCTTTCTTTAATATTGTTCATATAATTTTGCTAATAACAACTAACAGTTAGTTAGGTCTGAAAGGTGATCAAAACCTAATAAAATCCTCAACCAAAATTATCAAAATAAAATAAAATAAAAAAACAAAAACTACCTTTTAGTCTTTGCAAGTTTACCAACCTTCTTTTACTCCTTTTTTTTTTTTTTACATGTCTTCCAACCCTATCCATTCTCATTAATTATTTAATTATTTAATTAATTAACTAACTAATTACATTTATATTAATCTTAAATTTTTTCCCATTTTATAATTTTATATTGTTTAATCATCTCAAATTAAAGTATTACTAATGTTCATAAATTATCTCTAATAGGATTTAATTTTGATGAATAATTTTAAAAAATGAATATTTATTTATAAATTAATCACTTTTCTTACATTTATTTAAATCAAATACATTTATTTGAAATATATATAAAATGAATTTCAAGAATAATTATGAAATTATCCAACCAAAAATATTATATTAGTATTGTTTCTTTCTATTTTCCACATGTCAAATGTAAAAATGGGTATATATTTATTTTATAATAAATTATATAATATATAAATAAAATAAAATAAATTTTAATATAAATAGATTGGTTTTATATTAAATGAGTTTAATTTCATTTATTGGCTCAATATTTGCAAGATGTATTTAATAAAAATTATAAGAATGTTAAATACAAATTTAGAAAAATTATTATTTCTACGAATATTATTATTATAAAATAAAAATAAAACTAATGATTTTTTGTAATTATCTAAAAAAATAGTAAAAAAAGAAATAAAAAAAAGGGAAAAAAATAAATAAAAAGGTGGGTTATAAGTAGAGGGTTGTAGGTTAGAAAGTTGAGAAGAAGGACGTTGAAAGGAGAACGGAATTCTCACCTCACCAAGCAACCTTTCTTCTTCCACCATTTCTTCCCTTTCCTTCTTTGTTTTTTTTTTTTTCAATTTTATGCGTTCAACAGATCAGAATTAAAGAAAAAAAAAACAAAGAAAAGATTACTTTATAAGGGTTTGTTAGTCTAGACGTTTGCATCAATCACTTCTTCTTCTTCTTCTTCATCTTCTTCTTCTGTTATCTATTTCTCCTTTTAAGCTTTCCTTTTCTCTTCTTTCTCAATCTTTGCCCACCACACAATCTTTCTCTACCCACTTCATACCATAACCAACTTGTCTTCTTTTTCAGCAAAGAACCATCTTCTTGTATAAATATCTCTCTTTACTTTTCTGGGTGCTTGTTTTTTTTTGTTTCTTTGATTGCTTTTTTTTTTTTGGTCTTTAATTTATTTGTCAAGAACAGAAGAAGAAGAGAGAAATCAGAAATCTCTTCTTCAAGAACTTGGTTGCTGGTTTTAGCTATAGCTAGCTAGGGTTTCGGGTATTCTTTTTTCTGGTTACTCGTACTTTTTTTCTTTTTTTGTCTTTTTTATTTATAAACAATATTAGAAGATGTGTACAAGAGGTCATTGGAGACCTGCTGAAGATGAGAAGCTTAAAGAATTGGTCGAACGTTATGGTCCTCACAACTGGAACGCCATAGCTGAAAAGCTTCAAGGAAGATCAGGTGAACTTTTCCAGACCTAACTTCTTCTATTCCTTTACCAAGAAAAAAAAAAGCTTCAACTGATCATACTAGCAAAATACTATCAAGTATAAGCAATCTATACGTAGAAGAAATTAACATGAAATCAAAATAAAGAGAAATTTTCATTTTTTATATATTTTTTGTGGATATTTCCTTTTTTTTTTTTAGACTTTTATCATATTATGAAGTTATAGAAATGAAGGGTTAGGTTTAAGGAATATGTATGAAAAAGAAAGATAGCTTATAATAAAAGAAAAAATTGAATTTTGATTATTATTATTATTCTGTAAATATCTATATATATATATTTCAGGGAAGAGCTGTAGGTTGAGATGGTTTAATCAGCTGGATCCAAGAATCAATCGAACCCCATTTACGGAAGAAGAAGAAGAAAGACTTCTTGCTTCTCACCGGATTCATGGCAACAGATGGGCGGTTATTGCGAGACTTTTCCCTGGTCGAACTGATAATGCTGTCAAGAACCATTGGCATGTTATTATGGCGAGAAAATGCAGAGAAAGATCAAGGCTTCAAGCTAAAAGATCGGCTGCTCAATGTTTGTTAAACAATCAAAATATTTCTTCTTCTTCTTCGTCATCGAAACAAGATCATCATCACCATCGTCATATGTTCATGAATTGTGATGCTATCAATCTTGCATCTTTTGTCGATAAATATCGTGAAAGATTCCATAATCAGCTTCCTTTTCCTCATGATTATCGACCACCCTGTTGGCTTGGCGGTCAGATTCCAAGACAATGCCAAGGTATAACTCAATGCTTAGTTTCTTGATTATACAATCATTAATTTAGCTTAATCCAATCATTGATTGCATGTTTAAGAAGAACATTAAGAAATATATAATCAAAATCATTAAACTATTTGTTCATTAGGTACCCAATCAAGAATTGAATGTTACATGTTATATAATGAAGCTAAGCAAATAATATAAAGACAGGTAGTGATTAGTTGATTATAATTCAAGTTAATTTCTTTAATTTGTTAAATTCTTCCATAACTTTATATTCAACCAACTTCATTTTGTAATTTTTTAATATGAAAATTTGGTTTATGATATATTATTCATTAATTAATACGATAAATTAAAAATATATCATATCAATTAATATGATGAAAAATGAAAAATTACAGGTATCAAACAACGGATTGAGTTCTATGATTTTCTTCAAGTGAACACAGACTCGAGCAAAAGTGAAGTGATAGACAATGCAAAAAAGTCAGATGATGAGGAAGTAGATCAACAAGCAATGGAACACAAGACAAAATCTGATCTAGCATTCATTGATTTCTTATCAGTTGGAAGCTCCTCATTATCTTAGGATTCATTATCATCGTTGTCGTTATCATTATCGGATCAAGTATCAAACCATGTCTGCATTTCCCTCTTCTTATGACTTTAGATAATGCATACAATTACACAATGTAAGCATATTATAATAACTAAAGCTAGCATTAGCAAATATATTTACATAATTTCTTCTTTTTTTTCTTTGCTATAGTCCGATAGACTGGTTTGAATATTTGAGAATTCATAGCTAGTAGATGAATTCTCTTGATGTAGGTTGGTTTATCCTCAAAACTCAAGATTAGACACTTCAAGTTAAGAAGTATAAATTGAGTAAAACTTCCATCAAAATATCATTGTTATTATATATACATATTTAAGAAGAAGCATATATGTATTAATGTATGTATATATGTATGTATGTAATATGAACTTTATTAATACATTTTGAAATGCATGCATAACATGTAATATACATGTCTATAATGGATTATGTTTATATATAATATATATATATATAATTTATATTTTTTGTTCGAATATATGTTAACGTTTCAAAATATTTATATACAAATAAAATTTTTAGATATAAACAACTAAATTAGCAATCTTGGTAATTAGACGGTTAATTAATTAATTTGCATATGTGATTTTATCTTTATATATTCTCGTTAATAATTTTATTATCAAATAATATAAATATTGATATGAATTATCAATATTTAAATTCATACTTCTATCATCATATATATATATTATTATTTAAATAATAAAAATAATTTGTATTATTACTACTTTTAAGAAGATCTTGTCTTCATTGACATGATGACAAATTCTAGAATTAAATGGATATATCTTTTAATTTAAAATGAAAAATTAATAAAATTATAGACATATATGGAGTTAAATAAAGAGTGTAAAAGGTTATTAATTTTTTTAAAAATTAAATTTTATTTATAACTAAATAATAATTACATAATTTTATAATACAAATATATTATTTTAAGTCAATATATTATCGGGTTATAGAATTTATTAAAAAAAGATAAACCAAAGTGGTTAAAAAAAAAATAATAATAATAATAAAAGGAAATAGAAATGTCAGAAGTGGTAGCTAAGGAATTTGATGTGATTAATAATAGTTGAAGAACACTAAAGAAGATGAATGAATGTGTTGAACAAAACGTGATGGAAGATAATTGTGGTTAATTAATTAATTAATGACGTGATTATAATGTATTAACATTGAGATAATCATCCTGACACGACTTTTAACCACCCATTCTCATCATCTCTTTCCACTGATTAATTTTTTCCATCTATCATTATTATTTTTAAGGGTTTCAATCAAATCAAAAAATTGAATTAAATTAAGAATTTGGTTTACAAAATTTTAATTTTAAAAATTAAAATTTTTAATTCAAAAATTAAAATAACAAAAAAAATAACCAAATCAATTTAAACGAAATTTAATTTTCCCTATTCTTATTATTAATAATATTATTAATAATCATAGATAACTATTTAATATGTATTTGGTGTTATTTTCTAAAGTCAAACAATAGTTTTTGAATTGTTTTAAATTAATTATTCAATTTTTTATTTTTTGAAAATTATTTCTTACAAATTATTTTAAAAAAAATACTATTTCTAAATAATAATTTTAATTAAAAAATGTATAATAAATTTTAAAAATATTTTTTAATATCATAATATCAAACAAAACCTTAATAATTAAAAAATTTTTAACTATTAAAATAAACAATAAATATATTTTTCATATGAATTATTTAATATTCAATTTGAATAATTAGAATCTTAAAAAATAACACATCATATTTATTAAATTATTGTATTTCTTGAAATTATATTAAAGTATTTATTGAGAATATTTTGTTAAATTATTGTTTAGAATTGGTAGTTGAAGGCGGATAATTAATAGTTTATTAATTTAAATATTTGATAAGTTATGATTAATTATAGTTATTAACGTATTTAATTACTAATATGTAAATCAAAGCAGCATGTTGGATGTATTTATTTTATCTTTTATTAATTAATTTAAATAAATATGGATGATTAATGGTTTAATTGCTGCGAGCGAGACAAAAGGGCAGGATAGTAAATTCTGAATCTAGTCACACGGCAATACCTGCATCACCGGCTGAGATTGCATATAAAAAGGATAATGAAATTACCATTCTCTCATCGTCTTCTTCCATGAAACTCTACACTACTATTCTCTAATGGCTTCCCTCAAATTCAAATTCCAATTCCCTCCTCAAAATAAAATTTTCGAAATTCCCAAAAAGCCCAATCTCCCCGCATCTGTTACAGTCTCTAGCCTCAGAGGAAAACCAAGAAAACCCTTGTGGAGGTCAAAAAGAGTATCAACTGAAGCAATTCAAGCAATCCAATCGCTTAAACTTGCCAAATCTTCAATCCAAAGATTAGAACATGTTTTCAACACTAAAGTATCAAGACTTCTCAAAGCTGACTTAGTGGATACGCTTGAAGAGCTGCAGAACCAAAATGAACTGGATTTAGCTCTAAAGGTACTGTCTATAATCTTTTGAAGTTAGAATCTTTTTCTTAATGATCAGATTTTTTGAATTGAGATACGGGTTTCGTTTTAGGTATTTGATTATGTGCAACAAGAAATATGGTATAAACCAGATATAACATTGTATTATGGGATTATTGAGATGTTGGGGAAGAACAAAATGATTGAAATGGCGGGAGAATATTTTGATAAACTTGAAAAAGAAGGGTTGAAACCTGATACAAGAGTATTTAATGAGATGATCGGAGCTTATCTGAAAGTGGGTATGATTGACAAGGCAATGGAAATGTATGGAAGATTGAAGGAATCAGGTTGTGTACCTGATAAATTGACAATGGTAATTATGATAAGGAATCTTGAAGAGGCTAGAAAATATGATCTTGTTGATGTTTTAAAAAGAGAGTGTGATGATTATATGGATTATCCTAAGGAATTCCTTGAAGAAATTGAGAGGAAAAAGGATGTAAGTTTTCTTCTCTTCAGCTAGTTTTTCTTATCAGTTGTTTGTTTGATTTCCATGTTTTCATGTATGCTTACATATCATGTTGAATTAGGGATTGAAAACTATGATTAAAACTGAATATCTGGTAACTTTAGAACATTGTGAAGGCATTTTCTTCTGATTGCATGTATTTTTGTGGGGCTTGGGATGTTTTGAAGCTTGAATTCTTCAGCTGATAGTTTTAGATATGATTCTATCGAACAATTCATCCCCAAGCTTATACTTAAGTACTCAAATGGTTTGTTTGGTGATTTTTTCAGCTTGCCATGGCATAGAACTCCATACTGACTTAAGTTAGGGTTGGCAATGGGGCAGGACAGGTTCGGGAGGTGGCTACATGTCCACCCTCTTTACCATGGCATAGAACTCCAAGTGGAGAATTTGGACTCCGTTCATGGCAGATGCCTGAAAGAACGGGGAGTTCCAGCTCTATCTGCCAGCCCTAGTTCAAGTAGAAAAGGAAGAAGAGAAAGAAACAAAATGCCTTCCATGGCTTCCCTTTCTTCCCTTTTCCATTTGCCTTTCCCATTCTCGTGTTCAACATGCCTGTTATCTATTTCATCTGCAGAAGCCAAAATCTGCAGTTCTTTTCCCACCAGATTTTGTTAATCTTTTGTTCTTTTAATCCAACCAAATCTGTACTATTCCAAGCAAAAAACATAGGAAAAGTAAAGGTAAAATTCATTGATCAAGAGCAGTTAAGTTTGATAAAATTTGCATCTTTATGTTTGGCCGTCATCATGTTATAAATAAGAAGTAAAAACCGATGTTTTCAATGGAGCATGATTCGAAATCTTAACACTAAACGATATGTTGTTCATTTGTGACTTGAAGTAACAATCATTTATGCTTCAAGCAAGATTATCACTTGATGTTTTTGGTGACTGGAATTCCACATCTTTTGGTTGCTATGACTTTTGCAGGCGAAAAGACAATCGGTAAATCTTGTTTGACGATTCATAATTCTAGTGCTGTCCGCATATCCAAGGATGATTTGCCATTGATGGTGCTTGGCAAAGCAGGCGTTTCTTGTAAAAGCACTTGTTTTGTTCGAGTTGTCCAAGTCAAGAGGAAGCTTGTCGATCGATGAGGAACATGGTTAGGCAGAGTGTTGCTTCCAGGATATCTTTGCATGCAAGGATATGAATGGCAACAAAATATTTTCTATTTGGATCGAACAGAATTTTCATGCAATATCATAAATATAATAATAATTACGTATCAATTAATCAACGTAGAGAGGAGTATAGAGTAATGAAAGGAAAAGTCTGCTTCTTGCGACAACCAGAAGCCCTTTTGCTACGGAGAAAACCATGGCCATGGGCCTGTCAGCCGATAATACTTTTCATTTTAATGATAATTTTTTCAATAAAGAAAAATTAAAAATTTATTTAAAAATTCTCTCTAAAGTATTTAATTATGAAAATAAAAGAATTCAAAATTTTATTAAATTTGTAAATATTATAAAAATTGCAATGCAACATTCAGGTCCTATAAATTATGAACACGTAGCTTAGAAGGAAATAATCAATGCGCTGGATTTTTTACTCCTCAAAACGCCACCGTTTGCCCTAGATCAATGTCTCGGACGTTGATGGCTGTCTTCTGCTTCTTCTTCTTCTTTTCCCCAATAATATTAGGATATAATCAGAATTTCACCTGTACAGCATTTAAGTATAAACTGAGATTAAAATCTTAAAAAATCATTTATTAATGGTAAATAATCTAATTATTCAAAATTAGACGATAATTAACCATTAGATGATTAATTAATTATCTATGAAGTAATAAAATAATTTGCAATGATCCATTGCAATCCCTATCACAAATTAAACATTAACTTAAAGCTAAAAGGGGGAAGTAAGATAAGGAAACTTGAACACTTAACTTTTTCCTACCAAACAAAGAAACAATTATCACGGACCCAAATCACCTTTTCTTCCTTTAACCTTTTCAGTGAGAAGAGTGAGCAGGACCCGGGATTTAAAGGGCCAAAAAAGGGGAAATTTCTCTGATTTTTAGGGTTTCTACTCCCACTTCTACTGTTTCCATCTTTAGCTCATGATTTTCCTCTGATGTATTTCTTCTTTTGATCTTCTATCTGTTGTTCTTTGTAATCTGATTTCAGCTGTATGATCTTACATGGGTTCAACATCTTCAGGTGCTTTTCTTTCTTTTTCTGCCTTTTTTTAAAATTATTTGTTTGGTTGTTAAGAAAATTATAGAAATTGTAAGGAAATGTAAGTTCATGTTTATAGATTCTGCATCAAGCTATGAACTTTCTGCTTGAATTTGCTGGTTTGTTATTATCAGGACTGTTTTTGTGGGTGTGGCTTTGGTTGCCGGATAGTTTGATCCTTTGTTTTGTAGCTAAGAAAATTTAATTAATGAAGAGATTCTGAGGTAATTTATGCTTAGATTGTTCATTTCATGTGAATTTCTTTCATCTTGGTTCTGTAATATTCTTTGCGGAAATAAAATAGTAATTGAGAAAATATAAACTCAAAAGATCTTAGATCTTCTTTTCTATTCCTTGTATTTTAGCACAATTTTATAGTAATATAAAAATCATAATACGTTGTCACTGATATTGAAACGAAAGAGATCTTGATCAACGATTTATCAACCTTCTGGAATTTATCTTACTATGTCCATAGTAACCAAAAAAGCAACAGTTATGTTTGTTTTTCTTTCTTACTTTTTAAGCATCGGGGTAAGCTTTCCTCTATTCAGTTATGATCATAACTTGGAACTTGGTAGGATTGAAGTCTTTTGGCATTTAATTTTACGCATCTCTCGTTGACGCAACCTGGTCTTGTGTGTATAAATCGTGCCAAACATGTAAGTTTGGTGAAATTTGATTTTTTCTGGTATCCTGTGGTGCTATGGTATATTAAATCAGGATTTATTGTAAGCCACCTCTTATGGTCTGTGTAATCTTTTTGTCAAATCTTGACGTTTTTGGAGGTGTGTGCTACCTTATTTTGACTGAAATTCTAACTTTTTGCAGGCGTTGTTGCTTGCTGCATTTTGCTGGCAAGTTCTGGGTTCATGGTTTAGTGTTGTAGGGTTTTGCTGTATAAAACTCAATGGTGCCAGAGGGCTAGTGGGGAACTATGGGCTGTCTTTTGAATGTTACTGGACTCGAGGGTAAGCCACTTTTACTCGTTGATGGATGCTGAGGACTTCTACTGTCCAGTCTCTCTATCTTTGTTTCTGTTATATTCTTGAGTTAATTATTCTGTATTATGGTAAATAACCAACATTTATGCCAATGTCTGGCTTACTTATTACAGGCTCATTATGCCAATGGTTGGTATTATTTGTAATTTGGCTATCCAGTTTCCAAGATGTTGTGTTAGCGCGGACTTTGCTTATACCTAATCATGTTTCTTCCACATCTGAGCTAGCTACTCCACCCATTACTGGGATTTTTGATCCCATAGAAATATCACCTGCTGTCCTCCCTCATTACCCCTATCCTAATGAGTCCTTGCCACCGATGTACCCAACTTTTCCCACCACATACAAACCAAATTTATCCGGGAAGTGCCCTGTAAATTTCTCTTCCATGTCAGATCTCATGGATAAAACAGCATCTGATTGTTCTCTACCTTTAGCAGCTCTTGTAGGAAATGTTATATGTTGTCCGCAGCTTAGCAGTTTACTCCACATATTCCAGGGTCATTTTGGTATCAACTCTGATAAGTTGGTTTTGGGGACCGCTGTTGCTGATGATTGTTTTTCAGATATCATTAGCATCTTAGCCAGCAGAGGGGCCAATAGCACGATACCAAAACTTTGTTCTGTAAAATCAGCAAATCTCACTGGTGGGTCTTGTCCAGTAAAGGATGTTTCTAGCTTTGAAAATTCAGTTAATGCGAGCAAGTTGCTGGAGGCCTGTAGTGCTGTTGATCCTCTTAAAGAGTGCTGCAGACCAATTTGCCAGTCTGCCATTATGGAAGTTGTGCTTCAAATTTCTAGAACACAGCTGACAACCAATGATGATAAGAACTTGGTGAATGAACCTAATCATGTTGATACAGTTAGCGATTGTAAAAGTGTGGTATATTCATATCTCTCCAGGAAACTGTCAGCAGATGCTGCAAATGCTGCATTCCGTACATTATCTTCCTGCAAAGTTAACAAGGGTATGGTTTCACTTATCAACTGTATTCCAGACCATATATTTGTTTGTTCTGTCAAGGATACAATTTTGTGAATTATCAAGGATATATACATTTTTGTGAATTGTCATGGATATTTTTCTGTTGACATTTTTAGTTCTTACCAGTTAAGTGTCATGCGTTTTCCTCGTAGTATGTCTTATGATGTAGGTTGCTGAAAGATTAAGAGTTCATGTATAATCTAATTGCCTGATTGGATTAGATCATAAGCTCTAGTGATGCGCCTGGGCATCTTTTGTGTACTTTGCATTGATTTTAATTAACTTCTTTTTCCTCATGAGGGAAGGGAGCAAGTATGTTTTATTCAAGATGATCCAGAGGTGACCTATAACTTTAGGATTTCTTTTCCAGATTACTTCAATCAAGTTTTACCATATTTGATAAATCATGATCCTGTTAAACCTTACCAACGTAATTGACCTACAACACAGGTGAAAACATAAATTTGCTTTATTTGGATTTAAACATAATTGTGTCATTTGATGCAGCATGTTCATTAATATGTGTGCTGACAAAAACAATTGTTGTAATTTATCATGAGGAATTTGATTTATTTCACTTTTTTTAAGTAAATGTTACCTTTGCAGTTTGTCCTTTGAATTTCACGCAGCCATCTGAGGTAATTAAAGCATGTCGCAATGCTGCTGCACCCAAACCTTCTTGCTGTAGCTCTTTGAATGCTTATATTTCTGGAATACAAAAGCAAATGCTAATTACAAACGAGCAAGCAATAATCTGTGCAACAGTTTTTGGGTCCATGCTACGTAAAGGCGGGGTCTTGACAGATGTATACAAGCTGTGTGACATTGACTTGAAGGATTTTAGCATCCAAGGTTTTTTTCTTTCTTTAATGTAATTTCATGCTATTATTCTCTTCTTTGTTTTATCTGATTTTAAATTCTGGTTTTCTTATCCATGCATGGTTTATTACTGGAGCAGAATACACTCAACAAGGTATGCTTTTCTTTCTTCTTTATTGTCCATAGATTGTAACACGCATGCTCATATTGTGGTGAAATACGTACCTTCTTGAATTTGGGCACAACCTGTTTTTAATTGACATCTGTTGCATAAAAAAAAGACATTTTTTTTAATCCTTCTGATTATAAATACAGTTTCTCGGTGTCTTGCTTGGTAAAAATTTTGTGTTCTAACATGATGTGAGATCATAAGAAGAGAATTCCACACAATGATCTGCATAAACCATTTTCAGATAACATCTTCCAGGTTTTTCACTTTGGCAGGTTTGCCTTGATGAATTTGTAAACAGAAAATGTTTGCCGATCCAGTTTTCAAGAGAACTTTCCAAAACATATTTTAAAAAATCCTCACAAGCAAGCACCATTTGATGTTCCGACCACCAGCAATGACTTCCAGTAACCACCTTCTGTTGGCAAATAAAATCCTTTTTAATGTAATGTTCTCTTACACTTAACTATTAATTTAAAGTTTTGACAAGTTAAAACCTCAGTGAAAGAAAAATGAAAATTTTATAATGTATACCAAAAACTAGATATCAATTTTGAAGTGACTTCCTGGTTTTTTTCCCTCCCCTTTCTGTTTGTTTCTTCTTGGAGAATGCTGACTGGAAACAAGGTGGTCATTTTTTTTTTACGGGAAACAGGTGGAGCCAAAGTGCACACCATCAATGGAAATTGTTGTGTTTCTCATTTGCTTGAGGACATAAGTAGGATTTTTCCAAAGTGTAGAGGCTTATTGCTTTTAGAAGTTTGTGAAGAAACTAAATTTTGCCCTTATTGGGTTCTTGGCAAATTTCTTTCCTGAGAATTTTCATCCTTGCTCAAATATAGGGTGTCTACTCCGAAGTAGGCCTGCAGATGTTGTATTTGACAATTCAACGGGATTCAGTTTCTCATGTGACTTGACTGACAATATTGCAGCCCCATGGCCAACATCATCATCCATGTCATCCCTTTCTCTTTGCGCTCCAGGTAGCATACTGAAAATAAAATAATTAGTCGTTTGGTTGTGATGCTGAGATATGATATGAAACATTTTTAAGAAGCATGCATATGTTATCTACTTACATATTCACGACTACATCGTTCCCATCTTTTCTTTGCAGAGATGTCCTTACCTGCCCTGCCCACATCAACATTAAAAAATTATGGTGCGTGTTATATCCTTGTCAACTTTTTTCTCATAGGCTGATTTCATTACATGCTATTTGGTCAAAAGAATCATCTCATTCGCACACTACAATCAGCAAAGTTGTCATAGTCGTAAAAACATCATCCAGTATATAAAAGTTTGAAAAGACGGGCTGAGGGTTCTTAAGTACTCAAATTTCTACAATTTCATTGGATCGAAATTTTTGTCAACATGCCCATTTGAGTAAGAAATAGGGAAAAAGAGGGATCTTTTACCAAAATTTTATATAGTGAAGAAAACCTTCTGGATTCTGTGATGCTCTGGTTTGGCATTTAGCATCATATTCATGTTCTTCATTTGGTTGTACACATAAGTTTAGCCGTTTGAAATGGCGCGACTAGTAGTAGTCTGGACATGTTGAAGAAATAGACTTAGGATTTCAATCGAAAACTGCTTATCATCTTACAACGCAAGCCGATTCATAGAAAGCTATCTAAACAAGAATACTTGTATGCCTGCCTGAACTATGCTGCCGTTGTTATATCTTGCTGATCTTAATTCATTTACTGAAGTTTCCATGTTCATGTATAATGCAGGGAGTCGTCACGGATTAGAGTTTGTGGTACCCATTTTTTCATTTTTTATTTTCAGTTCATTATGGCACTGAAACGAGAAAAAGGCCAGTTGTTGAAGGGTGAACACAGTTCGATGTCCTGGGGATTTTTACATGTATATTTTAGGGTTAGCTTCTATCATGTATAGCTGTTTGATATCTTTCTTTTTAAGTTATTTTTTGTCCTTTGCCTGCCACTCCTCATTCCCTCCCTCTCTATATTGTCGGCTTGTTTTTGTTTTGTTTTGTTTTGGAACTTTTGGACGCAGCTTATGGTATTTCCGTTAGGTTTCTGATGATGCCCTGTCAGAATTTTCGCTGGGGTGAGGGCCATCTGGTGGCTTAAATTCAGGTGCTTCCGGGGCTTTTCTCTGTACGGTGGACCAACCGAATAACGACACAATGGCATCAGCTAATAAACTTGTCTCAGAGAACTGAAAAAACCAATCTCAGAGGGCCAACTCGTTCATTTTAATGCAATGCGGCCATTGCTACCTACGCAAACCCAGCAAAATATATAAAGAGTGGTTGTTATAGCGCAAGATTGACATGATTAATAAATGAATATAATTATATTCATATTAATCGAGTGTGTTGATTTCATATGATTATCGCCCATCATTTAAAAAATATGTATTTAAAATCTTGTTGATCAAACGTAAAATTTACATATCAAAATTGAAAAAGGTTAATACAAAAATTATGTTGATGGAATAAAACATTAAAAATTTACATAAAAATAACCCAATTTATCAAAAGAAATATCAATTATAAATGTGTGATCTCCAAGAAACAAAATTTAAACATTATTTATTTATTTATTTATTTATTTTTCCTATACTTTTTTCGAACAGTTTTTTTAATAATTTATTTCATTTTCCTTATTTAATTTTTTAAATTTTCCTCATGACTTAAACGTAATAATATTTTTTATTTTTTAAATACTTCTGAATTAAATATAATTAAAAATCACGGCACGCGTATGTATATATAGTAAACTTAGCTCCTGAGCATTCCATCCAAGATTGTTAATTTAGGGTTTGACCTGAATATTCCTGGTCATCTGTCCTGAATATTCCTTTTAAACGCCGGAAATTTGATTCGGTGACACTAATTTGTTTCTCGCGAAGAGGAAGTAATCGGGATATGTAATTTATTCTACCTGAAATTGCTTGTTCAAGCTGGAATTTGACGAGCTTAGAAACCCTAGTTTTGCAGACATGGAAGTTGCTTCTAAATTGGGATTCTATCAAACCGATTGTGAGGCGATTCTTTCACATCTTAAGCGCCAAGATAAGCTACTTAAACTCAAGAGAAGGTTATTCACTTTCTTTGTTAATTTCACTTACATTATGATTATACATTTAAATTCGTTCGACTTTCATTTATTTATTTTAATTATGTAATTTGTGTATATAGCTGCTAATTTGACTAAACAACTTGAGTTTATGCATGGAAAACATTTTCATTTGAATCAATCCTCATATCAGATTTCTATTTTTTTTGTTAATTTTCTTTTGTGGAAATATACATAACGCACTGCATGGAAATCATTATTTATTGACATGTGTGTTTCAAGCATAAAAATCATGGCTTTTTCTTCATCTTGCTTTTTTTTTTTCTTCTCTTGGAAAAGGTTTCTTTTTTGTTTCTAACTAAATTGTGTCTCTGCAGGTGGTTGATCGGTTTTCACATGACAAAATCTGAAAATAAGAAGCTTTCAAGATATAGGTATGTCAAATATTTCACCCCCCACCTTATCTTGGCATTGTAATTTTGTTATGATGATTGTAGTAATTGTCGTTGACCTGGTTTGTACAGTTCACTGCCGGAGTCTCTGCTTAGGGAAGACGATGTAAGTTATTCTCTTATATGATTAAAAGCTGCAGTATTTTATTGAAGTCTTTTTTTATGAATTGGATTTATATAAATTCAAATGATTGCATCTATAATCCCATATTCATGCTGTCATTGTCATGTAACTACTGTACATCCTCTTTTGCAAGTCATTCCATGCAAACAACTTTACAATATAACATTTGTTTTATGTTCTCCATAGGCGTCTCTTTTAAGGCATCATTTAAGGTTATGCTAATAAATTTGTGCAAAGTACCATACTCTATATGCCTTTGTTCACTGTGAATTTAACTAAGCAGTGATGAAATTCAAAGTAGATGCACATGCTTTTATATTGATTTATTTTACTTCTCTTGCAGATATTTTATGACACCGTAAGAAAGCATGTTGAAGAAGCTTTTGGATTAAATAATGGTGAAAGCGAGGATATTATCATTCAAGAGACTAAACAATTGTTTGAAAGATATGATTTGAAAGGGATACTACTTTCTTGCCTTGATGTCTTGACAACTAGAGGACTCTCTCTTCTTGCCATGTTTTTAACAAAGGGCTCAATTAACTTTGAAAAAACACGTCCTAAGATGAAGAAGGTAATCAAAGAATCAATTCCAGGCGTTCTTAGGGTTCAAAGTCATAAAGTCCAATTGGAAATTGTTATGCAACTATGCGATCTTCTCAAGGACCCACAAAATGTCCGAGAAAATTATATGACACATATGTTTCCCGCATTTCTCTCTCATCATGCTTCTGCTATTAAAATACTGGACAGGCTGGAGGAGTTACCCTCTGATGCTCTGCTCGCTATGCGTAGGAAACTTAGAGGTGACCCAGCTGGCACTCCTAGTTTACATCAAATCAGACATGGATTCAGCCGCAATAAGCTGATTTGTAAAGTAAGGAGATCAAGTGAGAAAATGCTTTCAGAACTCAGTAGAGGGGAAGAGCTACAAGCACCATTAGTCAATGCACTTGCTGTAGCAGGTTTATCATTCAAACTAATGCCAGGACATTCAGATTTTGCTTTGTCAGACTTTGACCAGTTCCCACCAGGAATAAAAACCTTGCAGAATGAGATAGAAAAAGCTATTTTGTTAGTTAATAACACAAGAGAGGTCAGGATGCGAGAGCTGAGAACCTTGCAGCTTCTTTTAGATCCGAATGCCAATGTGCCAAATGCATATTTAAGAACCGCAATTAGGAAAATGTTAACTGAATACCTTTTTGAATGCAGTGACATGGATACAATTCCCAAATCTTTATTAGATGCTCTTGCTGTTATTAACAGGAGTTCTCGAAGTAGGCGAAGTCAACGCTTCTTAAAGGATGAAATTAAAGAGGATGTTGATTGCATACTAAATTTAAGTGCTCAAATCAAGCAGGTTGTTTGGGATTTGCTGCCTGATCATGACTTTGATGAGGATTTTTCTGAGGTATATATGGATGATTTAGAAGAAAGTGAAGATGGTGATGATATTTATGATCCAGATGAAGTTACTTTTGGTGAGAGTCGTTATGTTCCACAACTGCAGCCTAGGAACATTCCAAGTAGTGGTAGAAGTTGCTCTATTGATTTGGACAATCTAGAAGAGAGTTGTGGTGATTATGTACCAGTGGATTCCAATCCATCAATTAACTTTGAAGGGAATCATGGCCCAATTAGGTTCCCGGAGGAAAGCAATGCTGGAGTGTCTAATGTGGATGCAACTTGTTTGAAGGTAGAAATGATGGGGGAATTTGGGACTTCAAGAATCAAAGGAAATGAGTTTTCTTCATATTTTCACTACACTGAAACCATAGATGGCAATCCTGTCGGGCAAAGTGAACCTGAACGGACTGCTGCAGTAGATGTTAGCAATCCTACGTATTCTAGCTTTTATCCTGAAAAGGGAGAATTGATGTCCAATGGGCACAGTCGGAATACTAATCGGTATCTTGGTATCCAAGAGGCTTGTGATGAGACTAGCTTGGTTGCTTACAGTCTCATTGGTTATATGATGGAAAAATATGCACGAGTTGAAAGCTTGCATTTAGATTGCAGCGATAATAAGTATCTTAAAGGGGATAACTCCGATCGAGAAAACTCAGGTATTGAATTATGGTTGTCAGAATTATGCCTAAGGTTCACTTTTTTTGTAAGAAAAAACTAGAAGTTATTGTGTAGTTTAGGCTTGGCATCTTTTCTGCTATTTTGTCTTTCTCGCCCTCTCTCCCTGTTTCTCGTGTCAATCAATCTTCCACAATTTGCAGATTAAATTTCTCGTGCAATCAATCTTCCTGAATTTGCAAATTAAATAATGTGATTTTCTGAATGTTATATAATTGCAGAAGAAAGGCAGGCTACTGAAAGAAATATAGCTGGTTCTGTTATTGTTCAAGTTGTGGAAGAGCTAATACCTTCCCTGCCAAAGAGGTATATGCCTTCTTAATCTTAATGCCCCAAGTATGAGATTGGAGCGTTTTTGGTGTGATGTCTCAGTAACCTTTAACCATATAATTGTCTGATGATATATAGGAGTTAAATCGAACAATTTTACCAGGAGCTCTAGTAATTTTAGATTTGTATTAGACCCAATATTAAATCTGGTGAATTTTTCCTTCCAAAAACATTAATATGAATCACATGGCGTGCTGATTTTTCTTGCATCTGCAGCGGAATGGAAAAGCTGAAGGAGTTAATTGGCATCTCTTGAGCCTCTGGAAATTGGTAATCTCCGAAAATCACTGCCGACATCTTGTGTCAGTTGTTCGAGTCTGCTGATATAATAATGTTCTTTGATATGCTTTCCAACTTGATCAAAAGAGGCTTGAGCTGTTCGAGTTGTTGGAACTTGGAATAAAATTTTTCATCGAAGATGACCACACACCCTGTCAAGTTGGAGCGATCATCGTGCAGGAGATCACATATGAGATTCATAGTAACCGCCATTGTTTCATTGATTAAGGTCAGCCACCTTATTCTTTCAGGCTCATGATAATTTTGACAAATTTTTTGTTAAAAAAAGAAGAAAACAATTGGAGAAATTGATGCTGTAGTATATGTCAGGTGTCAATGTTCATCATATTATACATATGGACATGGAAACAAACAAACCCTTAATGAATTTGACCCATTCTTCTGATTATTAGCTAGTGTTTGCAGACCCAGTTTTTACTGGCTTCAATTACGTCAGGACTAACATGAAATTGAAAGATCATATATAATCATTCTTGACCAAGGTTTTATTGGTTCTCTTGCCCCCAAAATAGTTAAATCAGTTTGATTTCATTGAAATTTTAGCATGTCAGTTTCTCACCTGAAACGGACAACTTAATACACACAACGGATAAGCTTTCAATTTCTAGACTTCATTTGATTTCATTTTTATTATAAGTTTATTTTATTCATAAATCAATATTTATCGATAATCGAAATTTTTGTTGATAATTATGACATAAATACTTTAAAATTCATTTAAATCAAGTATAATTACTTGAAATTTATAAATAAATTTCATATAATTTAAATATTAATTCTTTTTTAAAAAAATTAACATGTAATTTACTATACAATGCTCGCGGTCTTTTAGAACTACCATACACTTCCGACTATAACTAGCAGCTTACAATACAATTACAAGCCTATGTACATTTCTCGTATCAACCAGACGAAGCACTTCACTATGTCCTGTCTGGTTGCTTACCGACGGTCCGTGCGAGCCTACTCTGTATATATCCTATCAAAAAGGTACTTAAAAGTTTTTCCCCTTTCATAGGGATATAGTATTTAGAAACCATATGAACTGTATTGATTGACTGCCTGTTGAGGATCCCCTCAAGTGCTAGGAGCTTCCTCCCAGAAAGCCATTGCTGCCGCTCGAACTTCCCATCGTAACTGGCACATCTCGAACAATGAACTTAACCGTACGTGTTCCGACATAATCCAATATCTCGACGCACTCCTGCAAGTCGGCATCATTAACCAGCATCACCCACTCCTCTTCATCATCTAGATACTTGATTTGGAATGTTCCATTCAGTAATTTGAACCTTTTTGCGACTTCGTCATATAATTGGAAACACCCCCCAGATGAATCAAACTTGAACCTAACTGTGTCTCCGTTATATGAGGCTTTTACCGTAAATTTCAATCCACTATCATCACAATTTATTCTGCCTTTTGAATGCTTCCCCTCCTCAAAGCTTGGTGAGCTGGATATACTGTCGTGCATCAATGAACCTGAGTTACTTGAAGAATGTGTCCTGCTCGAGCTTGTAGGATGGTCATGTTCTACCAGTCCATCATCGCCTTCCATTTTCGTATCTAATTCATTAGCAGCAGCCAAGGAACATGAGCTACTAGACACAAAGTGTCCATTTAAATTGTCTATTTTCGGATGATTACCTTTGTCCACACCCCTCTTGCTTGGAGCAAATTCGGAGGCATTTCCCAGACATGCCCAAGGACCAGATCCATGGCTGATCTTCTGAAATCTTCTAGCATCTGTAGCACCCAACTTGCAGTGTTCACGGTCAGCAATCACAGGAATGCCAGATTTCTTTAGCAATTCCATACATGTCTCTATACAGCAGTCATCTTCTTCAACTTTAACAGTAGAATTATCGCCATGAACACAAGTAGCTGGTGGTACGGAAACTGCATCCACTGTGACAGATGTAGAACTGCCTTTCAAAGAATCAAACTCCTGCATGATGGAGCCTGCTGTCACAACTTCCCCAGTAGAAGGGTCAAATTTTAATCCTCCTTCCACACCCTGAACAGAATCAAGTATTGTCTGTATTTTTCTTAGTGATCTGTTCACCTTATTTATCTTACGGGATGGCCATCTAGAGATGCCATGTTGTCTGCATATCCTTTTAAGTGTTGTTGGACACACTAAAACCAAAAAACAAAAAATTTCGGATGTTAAACAAAGTCAACATGCATGCTGCAAAAAAACTATAATTTGAAACAGAACCAGAAAGTATGTAGTTACTTGAGGTTTTCACAATGACTTTGTCACTAATTACTAACATTGTTCACATTTCAGCTAAAAATCATTTAACTTGATGAATACCAGGAAAAAACGAGTGGGGGTAAATAATTTTACATGAAAATGTTGATGTGTGCTATCTACAAAATAGTTGACATTTATTTTCTTTAGAAAATGGTGGATATTTGCCGTTGTTTCCAAAATCAATGTCAACATGAGAACAGGGCACATGAAACTCACCACCGATACTCTTGGCAGCATCCTTGAGACTTCCAGCGAAGTACTGCTGAAGAACACTCAAGCTCACATTCTTTTCAGCCGTATTCCTTTTCTTCTCCAACTGTCTTCTCGATCCACTTGCCATCTAGAATTGAATGCATAAGAAAGGTCTGACATTGATCAAAACTGCTTCCTTTCTCATTAAAAAGACAACTACGCACAAATGCAAGACTGCTTTTAATCAAAATGGTCTCTCATGCACAAGAAAGCTAAAATGTGATTCCAAATTTTTCAGAATGGTAGAACGAATCCACACAATAGAGGAAATCGCTTTTAAGTTACCTGTTCATTAGGACCATCTGGTTCTGGTCCATTAATTGTGGAACTAGAAACACCGGCAGATGTCATGTCCTTGGAATTTATGTTGGCTTCAGATAATGTGGCCTGAGAGCTTACTGAAGTAGAAACTGGTGGATAGCTTGGTACTGCTCCTTTTTGAAATCCAGCTTCGGAACTTTCTTGTCCAGCCAACTCTGCATGTGAAACTGTTCTCAAACTAGTACATATCTTCTGCATGGTACCTGAGAGATTGTTCAACAAGAGTTCCTGTTCCGAGTTACCCTTTATATTGACAGGGAGAAAGAACTCTAGTATGTAATCATCATCACCAGTATAAGTGCTTCTTAGCCTAATTGCAACTGCAGCGTTCAGGCCATACTTCCGTGCATGCTGAACAAGTGGATACTCGGTTATATCATATGTCTTCACATCAGGGAAGAAGAAAGGGTGAGTTGATTGGAGTGCCTTTCCAGCTATACCTTTCCCTTCCTCGATATAATGTTCTGAACACACATGCACAAAACCTTCCATCTCTCTATCCTTCACATAACAAGCTTGATGCCAAATACATAGAACGGATTTACCAGTAGCCCTCAAGTTGCCTTCTCTATTATGTACTATCAAAATTTCATTATCAGATCCCACCGTATAATTGCAAGGAATCCATGTTAAAGCAAGTGGTAAACTATGTGCATGGCATACAGCTCGTAAAACATCAGTTATTTCAGCAAAAGCAACACTTTGATTCCTCGAGAGGCTCTGACACTAGAGGGAAAAAAAGGAAAAGAAAATCAGATACTGCAGAATCCATAGCTAACCCAATTTTTTTTAATTGCTTTCTTTTCTTTTGCATTTTAATTTGTTTATGGAGGAGTGAGAGGAGATCTGTGCAGCAGAAATTGGCAGACAAATAAAATGAATTTGCAATAACAAATACCTGAGGAGAAAGTCGAGGAGGCTCGGTACTTCTTAAATTTACAGTCTGTAAACAATTAAGTCAAGATAACTTGTTATATGATCCAATATCACCATGAATATGCTGGCAAATGCCAAGCTTGAAAGAAATTATGCCTAAAAGAAAGACAAAATTCTAAGAAAACAAAGAATGGATAAAAAGATGTCATGAACCAACAAGTTCATTCAGAACCATTAAAAGGAAAATAACTGAGAAGCCTCTCCACTGCTTTCAAATCAATTTCCCGTCCCATTAACAACACAAAGCATAAAGTTATCATTCACACAACCAATAGCTATATCGCTAAGTTACTCGACCAATCTACCTGTTAGCTTATTCAACATGCATACTTAATTCTAATTGTTTCCTGCTCTATTCAGGTTACAAGTAAAGCCTAACTTCGTCATTGTTCTTCCTTTCTCTCGTATTCCAGACAGCCAGATAATAGCTAAATACTCCAAGTCAAAAGTTTCTGAATTTTCCCAACTATACTAACGGTAGAAACTGGAACAAGATCAAGTCACTTAATGGGAAATTCTAAAAACAGCAAAAATTGATCGATTTTATCAAATTTTAATTTGGAATTCTTCAGCGACTTCACTTTTGTAGCTCATCAACAGCAAGCTACATTTCCCCTGTTCTTTTCATACCTTTAGACAGGTTTCTGAACGATGAAGTTTTCTAGCTAATTAATGTAATATAATGTGACAAGAAAAGAACAAATAAAAGATGAAACATATTTGCCAAAGGTATATTGAATAGTAAACAAACCTGGAGAGCAAGGCAAACATCTTCCATCTCTGAATCAAAATCGGGTTTCTCCTTAACTGTGACAAGTTCCAGTACAGCACGGCAGGACATCTCAGGAGGTTCAAAAACAGGCAAAGCAATAGAACCTACGACTTTATGACGAAGTGCATGCTTTGCTCGTAAGTACTCGGTGTTGTTATAATATAATACATTTGAAGTCCATTCTGGAACTTTAGAGATGAAAACACGACCAGGAAGCCCTAGGGGAAGTCCAGGCTTTGCATCTGCAGAGAAGACATATGTCCTCGACACTTCACGATACCCTGCTAGACTTTGGTCGAGCAAGTAAGGTTGCTCAAAAGTGGTCATGACATACTGGTCACCACGCTTTGTTGGCATCCAAAGTTGAGCCAAAATGCCCTCACCAATAGATCCTTTCAATAGGGATAGTGCCTTCAGCATCCTGTCTTCAAGTGACAACCGAACTGGTTTGGCAATCATATAATTTGCCATATCAGAGGTATTTTTGTGTTGCTGAGAACCATTAGTTTGCTTTGTACAAAGATCATCCACATCCATTGAATCCGACTGATAAACATGCTCAAAACTTGTTTTCTGAATAGGAACTTTGTCTCCACAACCGTAAGAAGTCCCAGCAGCATTTGTTGTATCACAAACAGCAGGAAACGTTGAATTCTGTTCTGTAACATTTAATGCTTCAAAGTTTGCAGACGCTGTTGACTGGAAAGGCGATAATCCATAAGAAGCAAGAATCTGGTCTGCTGCTGTTGGGCTGTTACACCAACCAGCATAGGAATCAAAATTCATGAGCTCAAGAAACGGGTAGAATGCATCATCCGAACTTAAATTCCTTGCGCCAACATCCAATGGGTCCATACCATCCACCTGTGCTCTCGATAAACCCCAATAATTGACCCCCTTCTCTTTCGATGAGGAGGGGTTTTCCATTTTATTATCTAACTAAAACAACTAAAAATAAATAAATATCCCAATCCAAGTGAACTCTCTTCAGGAATTCTCCTCTAATATCTTCTCACATTTGTTTATCTACACGCCTAAATCCCATCATCATAACCTGAAAAAACCATAACTTTTTAACTCAATCTTTACCTTTCCCCTATTTTTTCTTCCTTAGAATAAGTAAACCTGGAACCAAAGACCCAAGTAGCCACCAATATACACTTAGCAAGATCTCACTTAACTTCACTTCAATCCTATAAAAAAACACACAGAAACATATAGTTAGGAAAACTAAATTAATTAACCAACCGCCATAATCAAATCTATCCAACAAAAAATATTACTTCATTTCCAACTAAATAGTAATAATTCTCATTTCTTCTAAAAAAAAATGAAAAAACTGACCTCAACGGATTATGGCACCCCAAAATTCTCTTCTTCTTTACATCAGCAATCTCGAAGCTAGGAAAATTCACTGCAACAAAATTCCACAGCTTTTATTCAACGATAGGCCCAACTCCAATTTGTCACTTTATACACTAAAAACTCACCAATAAACCAAATATATACACTTAATTAAAAAAAATATTTCCGATATTCGAAAAATTGGAGGAAAAACAAACAAAAAGAGTTTTACCTGGATGAATTAAATCCGAAAAGAATGAATGAGATGCACTGAAATACACAAACCCAAATTGAAAACCCTAACCATGAGGAGAACACCGATTGACAAATAATTAAACCTCAAATCGTTTTCCCTTGAACAATTCTGTGTGTACAAGAAGCCAAACTGATTCAGAATTTTCAGGATAAAAAAAGAAAAAAATTTTTTAAAAAAAAGCTACTGGTTCAAAGGAAATACAAGCAGCAGGCAACTAGCTGTTTTAGCGCAGACATTTATATTTTCTTCTTTTTCGAAAAAAATAAATAAATTCAAGTTATTCTCTGAGATTTATATATAATTTTAATAGGTCACTTTAATTATAATTTTTCTTTTTTATTTTCAGAAATTAATTAAAAATTTCTTTATTTTTAATTGCATCGTAATTTCTAAAAAAATTAAAGCTTTTAAAAATAAATTTTAATTTAATCTTTTATTTTTATTTTTTTGTTCTAGTATTAATTACAATTGAATTTTAGTATGATTTAGATTTAATATTGATAAATGAATAATTAATTTATATTTATTATTTTAATAGCTTTAATTAATAAAATTATTTTTACTTTATTAGCATTATTTTATTTGAGTGCATTTGAAAATTTTTATTACACTTTAATGAAAAAATAAATTTATTAAATTAAAATTATGAATTAGTTAGTGGTGGATGATTTTTAAATAACATTTTTATAAAAATTGAATTACAATTAAAAATATTTTTAATCGTTATAAAAATATTTATTTTAAATTTATTATAAATTTACTATGATTTAATACGAATGGTTATTTTCTTGAAAAAATTAATTAATTTCATTCAAATTTTTAAAATCATTCGATATTATTAAAAAATAACCTATCATTTTTTTAATTATCGCTATCCTCACTGTGTTAAAGTCATACCTAAATTTTAACTAAATTTAACATAGATAACTCGCTACAATCTATTTAATATGATTAATTTACATGTTATATGGGTTAACCTAATATGTTTAATATAAAATAATTTATATAATATGAAATAACATAATTAATTTATAGATTACATAATAATATTAAGAAAAATTAATAAATCAAATTGAATATAATACAATTTATATTATATTAATTTATGACATAGTTTGATGTTTACAATATCAAAAATAAAATGATGTAAATTTAACACGAATTAAATTATAAAAATTATCACCATGGAAAATGTGAAATTGGATGATAGAGATTTGCAAGAGATGAGTGATGTGTTGGTAAGGAAGTGCATTGAACTAGGAATAAGTGTGAAGTGTTTGATATATTATTAGCACACAATAGACTGTATTGAAAATGACAATTACTACAATC
Source organism: Dalechampia spathulata (assembly GCA_948192965.1). NCBI lineage: Eukaryota > Viridiplantae > Streptophyta > Magnoliopsida > Malpighiales > Euphorbiaceae > Dalechampia > Dalechampia spathulata. The sequence goes on along the minus strand of CANYBF011215673.1, from coordinate 16,318 downwards.
CAGAAGTAATATGAGAACTGCCCATATTCAAATATTGATATAAAAAAAATACATTAAAATAGTTAGATTAATTTCTTTTTATTATATTAAATTAAAGGGATAAATTTGATAATTATTTTTAAATGAATATTTTCTTGGACAAATATAAAAATGGTGACGTAAGCACCTAAGCAGGTCATTTTCCAGAAAAAGAGAATCGCCAAAAAGAAGAAAAAAACACGGAAAGTAATTGGAGAAATATAAACTGGGTCAAAAAAATACTGCCATGGAAAAATATTCACCGGATCCGAAATTAAAGGGAATTCGTGTTAACCGTCAGATTTGGAGAATATTGTGATCCCAAAGAGTGAAAAGTCAGCCGGAACGGGGAAGTGACCGGCACGTGTAGGTGGGGAATGGGTTTGACAAGGACCGTATCTTCGGAAAGTGGACAGAATCTTTCTGTGATGGACAGAAGGATTAGATTCCAAAGTTTGAGTGATTGATTCCTATGCACTTATTATTGCGGTTATTACTCTTTTATCATTATCACACCCAAATCAAAGCTGTCATCCCTGGAATTTATAATTTTAAATTTATTATTAATAATTAATATATATTAATTTTTATTAATATATAAGTTATTATTAATTATTAATATATCAAATTAATATTAATAAAAATTTATATATATTATTATATTATCGATAAATTTATAATTATATATGTTCGATTTTATTCATTAAAAAATTTTACCTCTTTATAAAAAAAATAATAATAATAACAAAAAAACTCATTCCATTGAAAAATAATAAATAATAGTAATAATAATTTTTTATTCAAAAAATAATCATATTTTTAGAAAATATTATATGGCATGATGTAATTTCAAAAAATAAAATTAATTTTTCTAATCCCATTGATAAAATGAAATAAAAATATGTTAATAGTAAGGAGTTTTGATATATTGATTATATATTTAAGTTTTTATATAAATATGATAATATATTTAATAATTAATGAATTCATTCATAGTGATGAACACATATTTTATTTTTTAATTGAAATTTAAAGTTTTAGATAAAATAATATATATTAAAATAATTTATATATAGATCCTCTTGCTCTTGAATTGTTTACTAGTTTGCTTCAGTTAAAATATTTGTAGTTTGATATTAATTTAATTATAAGTCAATTTTATTAATTTAATATCTCATAATTCATACAATTAATTATTGCAAAAGTAACAAAAAAAATATACTAAAAATAATAATTAAAATAAGCTCAAATCAAGTATGAGAAATATTATAAATATAAATCAAAATTGAACCAAATTTTAAAATCATTTTAAGTCAATTATTTTTATTTAAATTGATTAATACACATCCCTCATAAAAAATATATAAATTAATTTTAATAATCATTAAAAGCATTTTCCTTTTTGAAAAGAAACAGTGCAATGATATTATTGAGATTATTTACACAAACTGATTTAATAAATGTGTAAATTATTAAATTATTGATTATTTTAACAATATTAAAAAATTATTTATTAGAATAATATTTCATAAAATATTTAAAAATTTTATTATTATTTTGTAATATTGTAGGAATAAGTTCAGTCTTTTTCTCATCCATGCGTTCCAACCTACAGAAGGATCAAAAGGTGCAAATAATTTATTTATTTTTTCTGAATACTTAAAATTTGATTCATGGATGCGCTTATTCATGGGTTACATATATATATTTATATGTGTGTGTGCGCGTGTGTATAGATATTATAAAGCATGGACAAAACTATATGATTCTGATGGCTGAATTTGCCAGGTTTATTCATCCTATGATTCTTCAGCTTATTTCTTGTTGGTAAAGCGGCAATTCTTGCGAATCTCTCCGGAATTTCCTGTCAGGACATCGATATTTCCCATACGATTCATGGACAGAGCAAAAGACCTTCTCAAGTCTTCAAAATTGGCAGCAAATTCTTGCACGATCTGAAGGGTGTCATTGTTGAAAATCAGCTGTCCGTCAATACCAAGCACAGTTTTGTAAGAGGAAATCCTCTGGTAGAATGATGATGAGAAGCTGTAGGAAGAACCAGAATCTGGGTTCAGAAATACTAGAGGATCGGATTGGCCCTTCTTCAATCTGGGTGGACATTGTTTCCTCATCTTCTTAGCAAATTCCGGGTCCATGTATGGGTCTGGCTTTCCTGTTTTATTGTAATTGTATAGCCTTTCTTCCACGTAGCTACAGTGGGTTTTGCCCATCGAGTGTGCCCCTGTTTTACGGCAAAATGACTTCAATAAACAAGCTTTATTGCTTAAAACATTGTTCGATGACAGGATGTATATATTGATGGAAGCATAAACAGCATGGAAAGATAAGGATGAAAGAATAGTGTAAAGATCTATTAATCATCAATCAAATCTTAAAGTGGGAGATTTGAAGTATTGCAAATGTTTTTTTAATATATACCTAGTAGGGTTACAAAATCCAGCATATCTAAGTCTTTAGATTTGAAGTATTGCAAAGCTTTATCAAGAGAGATGGACGGTGAGGGGAGGTCCACTGATGCAGCTGTAGATGTCATGCCGTCCCTTCTTCCTGTAAATACAGGATACGATGGTGCACCTGCCTGTTGTTTCATTCCATCAATATATTAGAATCATCCATCATTAAATTAAAGAAATCACAATCGTTCTTCTGGAATCCATACCATATGAACTGCATCTCTGGTTGCAAGATTAAGAATATCAGCACATGATACGACGCCGGGGCATCGATCTTCAAGAACAGTCTTGATCTTGTCGATGAGAACAAATCCACCTAGCCCCCGATTCTGTGGTGCACTCTTTTCTGAGTTTGGCCCATCCAGAAGAATCGACGCATCGCATCCCTGAAAATTTTTTGCATGAAACTAGCCATGAAGTGGAACCTCGTACAAACGTAAAGCAAAAGCAAGGATGGCAAGAAGGGGAGGATAGATACATACAGTGACGAAACAATCGGAGTAGAGCAGCCGGAGGAGCTTAGCAGTAATGGTTTCATCAGTTTTCCAATGCAACTCTACTTCATGCCTGATATACACTTCTGCATATGGGCATGTTGTGTTCCTCTTATAGTATTGCCACCGCAGCTTCACCGGTGGTTGCAGCGTCGACGCTGCATCCACTGTACACAAGCTTAGTGCAACTACAACCACCACAGAGAAGATCACCAGACCTGCTGATGATCTCCTGATCATCATTTTCTCTTTCCCCACGCTTTATCTAATCAGGCTTTAATTACGTGCACTAAGCTTGTAAGTTGATTTAATTAAGCGATGAAGATGATGATGGAGCTTGATGTGGCATTATATGAATGGAGATTTGATGTTTAAATAAAGTAATATTTTGGGTTTGAGTTCACCTTGGCATTGCCATTGAGTGTCAGGCTGGAGATATAATCCATATTATACAAATTAGGAAGAACAGCTTTGAAGTTAGAACACGACTCACTTTCTGGGGACGAATTTGGCGGAAGAATTCTAAGGCTCGTGCGCGTATTTCTTCTAGGATGGAACATCCCTTTGCGGAGTAAAAGCTGATCACGGTTAATCCAAATGTCTGCTTTCCAGCACTTAGCCAAGCCGGGGTTAAAGCCCGGGTTTGATGATGCAAGAAGGAACCGTGTGAGAGGTGACGAATTAAGGTGTACGCTTGGCTGTTCTAACATTCTTCTTACGTTACGTTAATAAGCAATATGTTAATTCTAGTTTGTACGCAGCAAAGGAACGTGCATGCATGTGATCTTCGCCTTGGCTTTAGGGTTTTCAGCTTTACTATGCAAAAAAAAAAAAAAAAAGAAATACAATTTTGTGATCCAAAATTCTTTTGGATACCCAAAGCACATTACCTTTGATTTTACACATTGGTTTTTGATATATTCGATAATCCACATTAAAATAAGTGATTATTAGTTAATTATACTTTTTGAGATGGTTATTACTTACATCTATCTCTATCCATATCAATATCAATATAATATGAAGTATGAATGAGTTAAATTAAATTGAATTTTATTTAATTTAAATTTAATTTATTTATAATTAAATTATACTTAAGCTGAATTTTGTATATATCGTAAATTTAAATAAATTTAATCAAATTTTATATAAATCCAATAAATATAAATTATAAAATAAATTATTTATTATTTTATTTTAAAAATAAAAAATATTAATAAAAATATAATTTTTGATGAATATGTATGATTTTACATTAATAATTAAATTAAATATATTTTAAATTTATATAATTATAAATTTATAAATTATTTATCTAAAATTAAATTACTTTAATATAAATTAATTAACTAATTAATATTAACTCATTTATTAAATGATAATTGCTAAAACAAGTTTTTATAAATCAAATTTGAAATAACTTACGAATAGTTTGACTAATATATATTTTGATGATGCTAAAAAAAGGATTATTCATATTATATACTTTTATCGATTTTAATGATATCTTAATTTTAATCAAATAATAATAAATATAAGAAACGTTTCATTTGATATGAAAAGGGGTTGTGGGTATGGAGTAAGAGTCACTCGTAGAACTAAATTCGGTTGTCAAGTTGTAAAGTTGGCAAATTAATTGAAGGACAATAATATCAAATCAAACCTAGTAAAATTATTTTAATTATTATTATATTTTGACTTTCTTGTAGTTTATTTTATAAAATTATGGCTTCAATTTTAAACAAAATTTAAATGAAGTCATTTGATATTTTAAGGAATTAACTTATCCACTTAAAGAAACCCTTTTAATATTTTTAAAATATGATTTTTAATTTAATATTTTAAATCTCATAAAAAAATAAAATATTTTAACCATATGATAGTTTATGAAATGTATATATTTTATTTTTAATTATATAAATTAAATAAAATATTTTATCAAATTGTTTAAATTATAATTTTATAATTTATTAAAATTTATGGTAAATAAATTAAAATTTATAATTTAATTATTAGAAAAATTAAATTTAAATTTAATATGAAATGATAAAATCTATCTTAATGAATGATGATGAATTTTCATTCTTCAACGAAAAATGAAAAAATGAAAAGGAAGAAGAATAAGAAGAAACTTCCTATTATATGAATAATGCAAAATTGAATTATCAAAATTATATAAAAAAAAATTGGTCTATTTTGAGTAAAAATAATTATTAAAATAATAATTTGAAAATGTTGAAGTTGATGTTATGAAATATGTACTTGAAAAATTCAAGATGAAGGGTCGTCCTTAGCCACTTGGCTGCTACAACTGTAAAGTAAATCCAAGTATAATAGCTTAATTATAGGCTTCTAAAGGGCTTGCTTCATTGCAGATCAACCATGTGATTCTCGAATTTTCTCATTATTTAGTGGATGAGCTTCATAATTTCCTTAAAATTACATGCAAGTAGAAAATATAAGGTGAAGGGTTGGAACATGTAGACACTGCCCTTAAGAAAGGTATATGCCCTTATGTTGCTGTTTCATTGGATGGTATATTCCTTCAGAATGAAATAAAACTACCTCAAAATTCCTACACAACAACATAGGATCGATTTCCACAGGAATATGTAGGCTTGGCAATAGGATGGAAGTGGGGATGATTCCTCATCCTCGTCCTTGTCTTAATATTTTTTAATTTTTATATTAATTATTAATTATCATATATATATATATATATATATATATTAATATAACATGTCTCTATAAAACTTAATATTACGTTGATTTTATATTTATTTTTAATAGAATATTATAAAAAATTAAAAATAATTGATAATATGAAAAAATATATCAATGACTTGAATTGTAATCTAATAAATTTCATAAAAATTCAACAAGCAAACTCCATTATATAATCAAAAGCAAATTGAGAAAACGTACTGTTAATTATTATTATTTTTTCATCTAATTTTTTTAAAATCATCTAATTGGTTAAGTTTTCTTCATACTTTTAGAAGCAATATATATATATATATATCTTTAAATCTTTTTTTCTCAAATAGACATTATAGATTCATTTAATGCAAGTCTGTACCTATTAAACATGTTTGTTTTAGATGACTATTAATGAGTATAATTTACAATTCGTATGTGGGTGTACAAAAAAAGCATACCCACTTCAAACATGCAATCCGTACGACTGACTGTTCCGGCAATGATATGATTATGCCTTATGAACATGTCCCAACATAAAATCCCTAGCAAATGGGTACGAGATGTACATAGAATATGCTAGGCCATAATAATATGTACCAGCACACAGAATTCTAAATTATTTTAATAAACTCTATTTTATTAACATTAAAATTTAATCCAAATTATTTTAATTGTAATTATACTTTTAGATAATAAACTAAATATAAAAAATTATTATTATTATTTTTCATGAATGAATTACATAATATATGATGAGGTAATTTATCTTTGTAGTGTTAAAAATTGAAAATATTTATTAGGAGAAAAAGAATTTCTCATTTAATATAAAATCGTACTTAATCACTATTTTTACTGACGGATCAGATCACGTGACGCGTTGCAACTTACTGCATATTTTTATAAAATTTTATACAATAAATAAATATTTAAGAAAATTTATATATTTTAAAAATTTATGAGCTTATTTATGAGATTATACACTAAATATATATTTTTTTATTTTTATTTTATTTATAAATTATAAATAATTATTGAAATTAATAATAAATTGATTCAGAGGCGAACTCTTCATTTAAAAAAAAAAACTACAAAAATTGGAGTGATTACAGAAAAATAATAAAAAAAAAAAAAAATTGGTTTCTTCTTTTAAACCAAAAGAACAAAAAAAAAAAAGAAAAAGAAAAAGAAAAAGAAAAACCTTCTTCACCGATTCCGTACACGCCTCTCTTTCTCTCTCAAATTTCGTTATCATAGAGAGTTCTCTTCATGTTCTCGTGTGCTTCCGTTTCGTAAATCTCAGTTTGAATTTTTAAAAATTAAGAATAGAAGAAAGCATCCTTTTTCTTTATGTAAATTATTTCAATTCGAACCCTTCTCTTTATGTTGATCATATTTGGTAAATACCCATCAATCAACCACCCCCTCGTCTTCTCTTAATCTTCATAATTATTCTGCCTTCTCTGTTATGGCGGGAAATTCCGTATTGGCGGGAAGTTCATGAATTGATTCTCAATCTTGAGACTGTTGTGCATTTGGGTTTTTGTTTTTGCTTCCTGCGAATGTAAAAAAGTTCATAAAGATTCCTTCTTTTTGATTGTTTTCTTTTTTGGTTCTTGATTTTAATGGCAAACTCATCTGGTATCCATCATCACCAAGAAGCCAATCATGCTTCTTCTTCTTCGTTTAGTGGTGCTAATGTTAATCCAACTAATGGGCATGGGAATTCAGTGTCTGAGACTTATGGTGCAAACTTGAAACATAACCCTGGTATCTCTACAGATTGGACTTTGGAAGAACAAGCAATTCTTGAAGATGGTTTAAAGCAGTAAGCTTGCGTCTCTTTTGCGATTCTCAGCTTCCCGTTGCGTTTATTGATCTGGGTTCTTAAATTTGTTAAGTTCTTGTTTGATATTTACTTATTGTTATTGTTTTTTTCCCTTTCGCTTTTATTGAATTAGGTTCTTTAAATCTTAACTGAACTTTGATTTTACTGGGGACTTGCATTATGGTGGCTTGCTACTTTCTAGTTTGAGTAACAAGTTGGCTTCTTCATAATTTAGCAATGTCTTTGCAGGAAAGTGATTGCTGTTTTTGTGGAATTCTCTGAGTTCAAAAATTGGACTAAAACCTAAATTTGCCTATCGTTTGTAAAACTGTCACTTTTGCCATTTTCTACAGCACAACAATGCTATTTTTATGAATTAAAGGCCTCATCAATGACATACTTCTTTAATGACTTATTTGTTTGACAGCTGACATAAAGATTTAGTTTCTAGTAATGGTAATTAGCTAACCTTTGTGGCTTGGATTTTTACCATATAAGTTTTCCAATTTTTGTCCTATGCCACTCCATGTTGTCTTACGTAATTGTGGTTTTGGATTGTAGATATGTTTTCTTTGTTCTTCAATGTAAAACCACATGAAAGCTAATCTGGATTCTGTTGCATGTTTTGTTTGTATTGATGATTATATTTAGCTGAATAAGACACATATTACTTACTATTTGAATGACGTAGATTAGGAATGAATGCCAACAGTATTTCTTTGTCTTTTTGTCCCATAGGCAGTGATATTGTACAAGTTTCTTTCAGGTAACCAAGTATGGTTGGAGTCTCCATACTTAGTTCTGATCGTCAAGAAATTTTAGCCAATATATACATGCAAGTTCAATTATGTCATTTGTTTCATCTTTCCAATATTTCACAGGGCGACCAACTTCACCCTTCTATTCCTTGAAGATCTCTGTAGCTGAGCATTTGAAGCTTTTTGGGTTTTATTTTTCTTTTTATTGCTATTAACAATTAGTTAAACTTTTGCATTGAAACTCCGGTGGAAATCAGTTGCGATGTTGAAAGTTACCATTTTACATGTTTATTTCTGATTGGTTATTTAATAAAAAATTTTGCCATTGATCAGTGTAACAGATATTGTTTTCTATTTCAATGCAGATATTCTTTAGAGTCAAGCATAATACGGTATGCAAAAATAGCAGTGCAGCTGCGAAATAAGACAGTTCGGGATGTTGCATTGCGCTGCAGATGGATGACTGTGAGTTTTTCTTTTTTATATGTTACAGCCCGTGGCTGATTTTGAAGTGATTATTGTTGGGATACTGTTCTCACTGTATTCTATAAGTGTGCAGATTCCAGTAGTCAAATGATCAAATGTTTTTTTTTGGAAGATGTGTGTACTACTTTTGAAACTAATGGGATGACCCGAAGTCTACTTGATTATTTTTTTTTCATCATTTAATGGTTTCGCATTTTGAGTTCTCCTTCTAAAGATCGTGAAATTATTGAATGTTGTTGGATGTATGGTCTTGATGTTTCTTAGAAAGCTTACATACAGTGTATTTCTGTCCAGAAAAAGGAATATAGCAAGAGGAGAAAAGAAGAGAACTTAGCAAGGAAAAGCAAAGATAAAAAGGTAGTATTGGCCATCTTAGCCAATGTATGTCTCATGCTACGACTGTGTGTATACAGAGTACTGGCATTGTTATTGCTCATATGATTTATTTACATATCACGTAACAAACCAGGGAGTTATGTAGGCAATTATGTGGTCGAGGAAAGTTGGCAAATTCATTCAACCTTTGCTTCATCAGGATAAGGACATTAGATGAACTAGGGTATGCCCATGACAGTTGCATTTCTTTGTAATACAATGGTTCTGCATTGCTTGCAATATTATCCTGTGCTACTTTATGTCTTCTTCAGTTAGATTGATATGTTGGGAATTCTTATCTAGGATTTTTCGCAATTTCTTTGGATTCATGTGTAAAAACAATTTTCTTTGATGTCACTATGTTGTCAAAAGAATTCTTGTAATCTAGAGCTACTGAATATTACCAGAAACATACTTACATTAGTTATGGGCTTCTTGCTTAGTTATTTGCGATTTTTATGGTTCCAAGACATGTAAACTTGTAACATTCATTTAAAACTCGACACTGGATCTTTTGTTTCATATACTAATGGACTAATTTCAAACATATTTGCTGCTCTGTGTTTTGTGCAAAATGCAATGTTTATGATTTTTAAAAATGCACAACATCCATGCTATACATTCAGATATGATAGTTTGTGCTTGTACAGATAGTAGTAAGATATGCATCTGAAATTTTACGTTACATTTTCTTAACATTTAATATGGTATAGATACCTGGGCGGGCGTAAAGTTTCATTTAGTTGGCACTTTCCATTTTTGTGAGGCTTATTTTAGTAGCAATATCTGCTTCTTTAAATGTTAAACAAATTGGAAACTGAGGCTTCCACTTGTAAAATTTTGATACCATCTGGTGTAACTAATTTAATGTGGGGTTGCCTGTTTTCCGAAACAATTAGCCGTCAACTGTTTCATAGGGAGAGAAAACCTTTTGCGACACATAATAATGCGTGGCATTATTTGATACGGGATAGGCACAACGTGTAGAACGAATCTGCTATTTAAATGCGATTGTGATTTGTTGCATTAGCTGCTTAGATAATAACTTCTAGCTTTGTTTATCAGGAGAGAGTTATTGATTCTTCTGTGAAGACATCTCCCTTCATGGCCCAACGAAACATGCATCCATATACAACTCCAGAGATTCCTACAGATTTTGATGATGGCATGTCACTTAAGAGTAAGCCTCTGTACTCTTGAACAAACAATTTCATCATTCTTGATTGTTTATACAGGATAATAGTCTATTTTTTTCAGCTTTTAGAAGTTTAGGAGCCACATGGTCTTAATAATGAGGCTTTAAAATCTGAAACAAAATTGAATAACCTGTTTTAACAGGCGTCAAAAATTTAGATTTCGGCAAAGTAATTAGTTGGGTAGATAAAGACGGTAGTTGGAAAAGGAATTGCCATTATATTAGATTTACACCATACAAAATGTGACATTCGGATCAGATGATGCAATGGATTGATATTTTTGCATGTACTTGTGAATTAATATCTCAACATTGTGAAGGCTATATTGGGTATTGAAGGATTTTAAGAGTGCTTTTGATAGATTGGTGATAGGTGAATTATATTTTGACTTTGTTCTTCGGTTGATCCTACCTTCCTCTGTTTTTTCTTTGAGGAGCTATGCTATCACTCAACCTCAACTAAAAGTTGGTTAGAGCAGAAGGTTAATTTCTAATTAAAGATTTGACACCATTGCAGCACAAATCATAAATCTTTTTGTCAACTACATAAATCATATATCTATTTGTTGACTATGGAAATCATTCAGTTTAGTAGAATTACTGATTTGCCTGTTTCTTTTTTCAAGTGGACAAATTTGGAAAATTATTTCATCAGAGGAATTTAGGTGATGGCCTGAAGTTATTATCAGATCCTTCAGGGCAGTTTATGTTAATGGTGTATAGTTAAGACAGCTTATCTTTGTTGATTTTTCTGAGAATAAGTCACAACGTCATGAAATTAATGGGGCTTAAGATGATAGGTTTAAATGCTTTTATACTGGAAAGTTGTGGAAATCCACTGTTGGTCACGTCTATTCTTCCACCGAGTTTAATGCAAGGATGGTCTTTTTGGATATTTATGAATTACGAGTATGTTTGTCGCAAGTGATTTCACTTTGCATTTCCTTTCCACCTTTACTAATAAGCTGCAGTTTGCTCTGCTTGCAGGCATTGGTGGAGTTACTGGAGAGCTTCTGGAGCAAAATGCGATAGCCTTGAATCGCATTTCTGCTAATCTCTCTACTATGCAGGTGAGTGCTTAACAACCATCCTCTCGTAATTTGCACTTCAAATTTAGCTTAGGAGGCATCATCAGGTTCCAAATTCAAAATTTCTGTCCTGCTTATTTGTAGGTGATTAGTTTCTGGTTTTCTCAGAAGATTGTGATGCGTCATTTGCATGTAATCAATGGCTTTGTATATCTTAAATGATCTTTCAGGTTATTCCTTTGCAACTAGCAGGTCATGGATTTGAGTATTAAAAACGGTCTTCTTGCACACCCCCGCAAGGTGGGGGACCCTTATGTTTTGGATCGCCCACATAGACATGAACATAATAATAATGTTTTGAACATAACCTTAATTGTGTCCTGGGAATCCATAACTGTGGTTGACCAAGCTAAGAGATCCATAGATGTAGCCTTCCTTCCAGTATACAGTTCCCCTGTAGATTTGCTATTCACTTGGGCGTTTGCGTTTAATACTTTTCCTTGGTGATGTTCCCTGTGCTTTCTTCTTTTATCTTAATTTCTATGATATTAGAGTGATTTATTCTTTCAATACAAAACTTTTTATGTCCTTAAAATGCGATTTGTACTGTGATCCTTTCATCTTATTGAACAGTTTTGTTTGTACTGTGATCCTTTCATCTTATTGAATAGTATTATTTGTACTGTGATCCTTGTAAATGCATGCCATGTAGCCATCAAGCTGAAGGCCTTTTCTAATTCTGTCGTCTTCCTTTCAGCTGCAGGAGAACATCGGTCTTCTTTGCCAAACTCGTGACAACATTCTGAAGATCATGAACGAGTACGTCACACCTCCTACCTTCTGTTTTATTTTAATAAGCAACTGTAAGAATGCTTAAAATGTCTTTTAATTGTTACCCGGTTTGATTTCATTGCGAGTCTTGTGGTTGGTGGTATCGTCCCGTATGCACATATTGGATTCTGATCATTTGCCTTCTCTGGTCCATTTTCAGGATGAGTGACATGCCGGAGCTAATGAAGCATATGCCACCACTTCCAGTCGAGATGAATGAAGAGCTGGCTAACACCATCCTGCCACCGCTTAGGTTAACAGAAGAGCTGGGTAGCACCATCCTGCCACCACTTCCGGTCAAGTTGAACGAAAAGCTGGCTAACACCAACATGCATCCTGGCCGCCCAAACCTCCCAATGAAATGAGATCACCCTATGATTCAGTCTCTCTAGTTAAGATCCCGAAGACAATAAAATCCAGCTATCTCGTGGGAAGATCAACCTACCTTTATAGTCAATAGAAGAAGATAACGATATGTGTCATTTTGCAGTTAGAAATGAATGGCCATTGGTTCCATCATGATGCTGACTGTAAATTATAGAGGTCAATGTCTGCTTGCTAGCTTAAAGAAAGAAAGAAATAGCTCATGCCGTAGGAAGATAACTTATTTGGTCAAAATAGGGTAATATTAAGTGATATGTAGTGCTTAGTTTTATCATTAATCATTGATCTTTCGGCTGGATGGATGGTTTCTGCATTTTGCTCTTTTTTTTTTTTTATCTTCATAATATATATATATATATATATATATTATTACCATTTAATCAATAAATAAATACATATTACATGAATTTACAACTTAGTTATAAATAAATGTATATAGTACTTATAATTAAATTGAGATTTTTGAAATTAACAAATAAGCTGATTAAAGTATTAGTAAATTATTTATTAAAAAATTAGGATAATTAATTATTATGTTTAAAATTTGAAAAAAACATTTATTTATTATTTTTTAAAATGAATTTCTGTTTATTGATAATATACCATATATTATTAAACCATAATTTTGTTAATATATATTTTTTAATTTAATATTTGTTATTTTTAATATGAATTGAAGCTTTATAATATAACCCATATTGATTATTTATAACTCATATTGGTTATTTTATGCACACAATAATATAAATTAGTTATGATATTTTAACTGTTAGTCATTGATTACTGATTGTTAACTAAAATAGTCATATAGAATGACTCAAATATGAATTTTTTTATATTTATTTTTCATCCTGAATCAATTATATATATATATATATATATATATTATAGATAAAAAAAAACTCTAATCATATATTTCATATTAAATATTAACACTTATATTAACATAAAAAATGTAAAAATAAGGACATTATACATGAAGCTTATCAAAGCAAATATGAAAAATATATAAAACAAAATACACTTACCAAAACTTTGTTCCTATGCATTCGGATTTAAAGAATAAGAGAACTAAAAGAAAAGAAAGGTGGGAAGAGTAGAAAACCTTTTGTTTAGGGTTTCTTCATGCAAACATGAGGTGGATGATGGGGGTCATATATATATATATATACAATATATGTATATACATATATATATACAAGTACAAGAAAATACGTAATGTGTTTAAATGGGAAAATTGACAAGGGATGTGGGAATCTACACTGGGACTCTGTAGCTTGCGGCCGCTGGTCAAACCAACCGCCAAGAGTGCTTGCAGCTTTCACAAGTGACCAGATTACATCCTGAGGCTGCTGTTTACATGGGCAGCAAAGTTAGAGTTCTATACGATTCGACCTCTGGTTTAAATGATGTTCAAACTTATATATTCTGATTAATATTTTAATGGATGATCTTGTATTTTCGATTATCGAAATCATCACGATCAAATAGTTAAAGCTGAAGTTAATTTCTCCATATACTGTATCATGGTAATAACCTTTCCAAATCAAGTTACTAAGATATTATTTATCTTTTTGGAGCCCATAATGAAGCCGTTTAAATCATTTTCTTCGTTGTGGTCATTGATTGTCTAGTTATACTTATCTGCTTGTGCATGGACATATTGAATGTCTTGTTGGATTTCCATGGCGGTTGGTGGGTTTGGGGAACATGAATTGCAACCACTTCAGCTAATGATTAGTTGACAAGTTGGGAAATATATGGTGGAAGTTTTAATTATATGGAAATGATTGGACATTATCTCCAAGTGTTGTTTCACTCTCAGTGTCCCTCGAGGATCGGCATCTTTCAGGAAAGTTCACCATTTCCTCCATAGACAATAACATGCCAACTAGCAGAAAAACCACCATTGATGCCTCTCCCCTGGCCTTGTTACCTCTCTGCTGTAAGGTTCCATGCAAGGGTTCTTGATTGAAAACACTAGTTCTATCTATACTCTTCTTATTAACATGTCATCATGGACCGATTGCAGATTTAATAGCTTAAATGCCTTCATGCAGCTCCAAGTTCATGATGATGAATAGATGATTAAAAACTTCATAGCATTTGTAATATGTGATCTGGAGAGATTGTTTGTCGAAAAATTTCAAACTCGAAATCTTAATTAAATAACGTTAGACTCATTATTAAAATTCAGGTTACTATTAGAAGAGGTATTCATTTGGAGTTATTGGGAACAAGATGTGGATGATGGAATAGAGGTAGAGCAGAAAGAGGTGAGGGAGTAATCTGATGAGTGTCGGGTTGTTGGACACTTGAAATAAAGAGTAGAATGAGCTATCAATCTCAAACTCCTTTTCCATTACCTTTTTCCTTTTGGATTGACATTTAGTGCATGTAATTATCCTCCGAATTGCATATATATATATATATATATATATATATATATGCATGTACAGTTTCAAAGGATCCTCGAAAGGATCCCATATCATATGGATTTGTATTTGCTTCATCATCATCATTATTTCTAGGGTTCGGGTTCGCAAAACCAAATCAAAACTTTTGAATTTAAAAATATTTAATTTTATTTGATTCGATTTAAAATAATTAAAAATTTTGATTTAAAAATTAAAAAAATAATTAAGTCAATAAAATCATAATTTTATTTAATTCAATTTGATATATAAATCAATCAAATATTCATCCCTAATCATTTCTTCCGATGATACATCCATTCTTCGTAGTATAATAAGCTTCTAAGATTACATAATTAAAATACTTGAATAATTGACTAATGAATTAAATTAATTTAATATGATCTAAATTAAAATACATTTTTTAAAAATATTTTAATTTAAATAATAAATATATAATTTAAATTTTAAAATTCATCTAATATTGTACTAATATAAATAAATTTTATTCAAAATAATTATAAATTATAAAATTATAATCAATAACGATATCTACATCTGTTAAAAAATAATATTATCATTCATGATATATTATAAAAGAGAATAATAATTAACTTTAAATAACTTTATCAAAAGAGATTTTAATCATTTAAATTTTTTTATATAATATTAGAATGGGATTTATATAATTATTTTGAGATAATAAAAAAATAATTATTTTTATTTTTTAAAATAATAAAAGCCACTTTTCCAGCAGTTTCCAAGAAGCCACATTGGTACTTCTTCCTTTCCTTTTTCTTTCCCTTTCTCTTACCTTTTTTCATATTATTTAATATTTATATGAAGATATAAATTAGATTAAAATAAAATATTTTTAAAAATATTGAATTTTTTAATTAAAATTTGAAAATAGTTCATGCATACACGTACTAAGAGACCATTAATTTTCAACTATCGATTTTTAAAGAAATTAATTCTTTTAAAATTTTACTTTGTAGATAATAATATAATATCAAATTTTATTTTTATTAATGAATTTTCTTATTATAATATGCCAATGACGTTATTAACTAGAAAATTCAATTAAATTTTAATATTATATTAAATTAATAATGTTATAATTTAATAAAAAATGCATAGATCTTATAATTGAATTAAACAAACTAAAAGATATATTATAATTGGTTATTATAAATATACATATATATTATTAGGTTCTTTTGTTAATATTTTTTAATCCTATGTTATAACTTAATTGAATTTTAGTTTTTGGTTAATTAATATTTTGATATATTAGAATAACAAATTTACTAAGAATTAAAAGTTAATAAAAAAA
>CANYBF011215645.1:0-19591 GCA_948192965.1 Dalechampia spathulata | reverse complement strand
GTATGTTATGACACGAAACATATGCGATCGCACATGATCATATGCGGCGTGTAATGCAACATATGCGATCGCCTATCCCCTCAAAGGTGCCATATGAAACCCTAAACGGGCCTAGCCCGGTCCGAAAGGACCCCAGACGGTCTGAAAGAACCCTAGATGGCACAGAATCAACTCGGGAATAATCCGAATCAAGGCCGGTCCAAAATTAGGGTGCGACAACCAAAGCCATTCTACCAAGAGTGCTTAGAAGTTGCTCTAGTCCTTTCTTTCTTACTTAGCTTGCTATTTTCATTCAACTCCTTTATAGTATTATTATTGATATTTTAGTACTTTAATTATATTCTTTCCATTTCTTTTTCTTAATGATAAAAAGGGGGAGAAGAATATAATTTTATTATGCTTATTAGGGAGTAGAATAGTACTTAGGGGAGAAGTTTACAAGTTTTATGATTGGTATGCATGTGATTTTGAATAACTGTTATGCATGTGTGATCATTCATGCAATTTTGGATAACTACTATGCATGTGTGATAATTTAAATATTAATCTTGATATTTGGATTTTGGAATTTATATGCTATGATATATTATCGTATACATGTATGATTTTATTTATTTGAATACAATAATATTTCAGGGGGAGTATGATAATAAGATCATCAACTCAAGGGGAGCATCATTACTCTCCTACATATGTAATATTTAAAAAGAATTTTTCAAAAGGGAAGATTTTCTAAAATTTTGTTTTTAATGCTTTTGAACTTATGTGTTTTAAGTTGTTTCTAATTAAGTTTTGTCATCATAAAAAAGAGGGAGAATGTTGACTTTCCAATTTTGATAAATGCTAAAATTGATTATTTTTAAATAAATATTTATTTAATTCAAGTGATTTTTGTTATATCAGTTTTTAATGTTTTAGATTAAATATTTTCTATCTTTAAATAAATTGTTAAATCATGATTTTATACGTGATTAGTGATTTGATTTGAACTAAATAATTCCTATCTTTAACTTATACTTGTCTTTAACTTCATGTGATTTTATAGCTTTATGGATAATTGATTTTCACATGATTACTTGTAGATATTTTATATGGTAAATATTTTTGAAGATATTCTTTGGATAAGATTGACTTATTATTTTCAAAAAATATTTAAGTAATTGATTATTTCATATTTTGGAAATGATATTTATCTTTTCTCTTAAATATTTTAGTTTTTTCCAAATTATTTTATGACATATCTAATTATTTGATTTTTCAAAAATCAAATACATTAAATATCTATATGAAAGGAAGCAATCAGGTTGACAAAAGAAAATTTGAATGATCAGCTCTCATCTTGGAATGATTTCAACGTGATTTATAAAGCAGTTTAAGGAGGATTTTTGGAAGATCAATTAGTAAGGAAGTTTTCTTAGATTTTTGTTAAGAAATCATTAAGAAATATATTTCTTATGAAACGCAAATCTAACATCTTTCAAAATATAAATTTTCCTCTTTTGATAAAATAATTTTTGGATATTCTAAAAATGGTAAGTTTTCAAAAATCAAATTTGATAACATATTTATCTATCATTAAAATTAGTCTACTGATTTCACATAACAAAAGCTATTTTCAAAACTGGATTTGATTAACTTACTTTTTTATACTCAATGGATTTGCAATATAATGATAATATTTTTTTGGTATAAATATATGAGCTTTTGAAGTTAAAAAACATAATAACATAAAATGAAAAAGATTAAATTGATATACATCCTTAAACAGTTTTCAAAGAGCTTCATTTTGAACATTCATTCTTAATTTTTTATAAGATTTTGTAAAGATTATGAGAATTACACTTAAATATTTCTATTTATTACAAAAATTTATCAAGTTAGCATTATATGAAAACTTGAAAAGGTTATAAGTGAGCTTATTGAAAACATAAGGTTACGAGTTTAGCCTATTGAAAACTTGAAGATATTGTCAAGTTAGCCTGCTAAAAACTTGAAGAGGTTGTTAGTTAGCCTTGAAAATTATTGTTGTGAAGGTTCCAAGTTAGCCTTGAAAACTTACTGTTTATTTTAGTAGAGACTCAAACTTGGTTTTAAGAGAGTAGATGTAGGCATTTAGACCAAACCATTATATATTATATTAACTACTTTTCACTCTTTTTTCCTTTATTAGCCTGTTAATTTCAATTGCTTTATTTCTAAAAGGCTTTTGATAAAGATTTTTCACTCTAATCAATCCATCATTTTCTAAAGTGAAGTTTTTAAAAGTCAATCAAGTTATTTTTACAACTTTGATTTATTTTTTGAATTCATTTATTTTGATAAAACAGTTTTCTAAAGTTTATTTTAGTTTGCTAATTTCAAAAATAGTTTGCTAGTTTTGAAAATAGTTTGCTAAAATTATTTAAAATTTTTAAAGTTTGTCAATTCACCCTCCTCTTGACCTTTGCTTTTAAAACTAACATATTATATAATATTTCATAGGATGTGATTAATGTTTTTTTATTTATTTGAAATCTATGTCAATAAAAGTAAATTGATATTGAATAAAGTACTTTTGTTTTGAGAGAATAGAATTTCATTCATTGGAAAGTGCAAAATTAAAACTTTATGTCAATTTTAAAATAGTGTTTAAAATTTGATAATCTCAAAAGATAACTACAAGTAGTATCCATTGTAATAAGGATTATAATTTGGTAAGTCATGTTTGAATCATGTTGATTTTTAAATAAAATAAATTTATAATTAATTTAAATATGAATTAAAATTTTAATTATATTAAAAACTCAATTATGTAATGGTAGGCATGGAAATTTCAAACACTCCAAATAAAAGTATGTATTATATAGAGTTTTCTCTCTTTAAAAGATAGTAGAATGAATATTAGGCTTATTAGTATGAGGTTTAGTTATCAATCTAATAGCATAATGACAAGGGATTTATTATAGGACTAAAATCAATATTAATGGGGGAGAGAGAAAGTGAGGGTTTTGCTACAAAAAATTGTTTGGGAAAAGTATTTTAATTTTACTTTTGTAAGGATAAAAATAACTACTGTTTGATCTCTTGTAGAGATTGGGAAGTCTAGAGAGCATATGAACCAAATATGTTTAAATTTAAGTTTAGGAAAAAATAAATATTTTTGGAGGTAAATCATTGAGTATATAACATAAGTTGCTAGTGCTGAAAGAATGCCCTTGGGATGTAGTAATGAAAGAGATAAGTTTTGAAATAGAAAGATTATGGATACATATTCAAGGTTTACTACTAAATAAGATGACAAGTCAAATTACAAAGCTTATCACTAGCAACGTATATGAAGGCTTTGTTGAAGTTGATATTTAAGAGGGATATAAAATGGACCAGAATCCTTACATTCATGTTTGAGTTGAGATGTTGCTATAGGAGCCATTACTATTAGGGTTTTGTATTGAGATAGAATGAGGAATAAAATGAATTAATGTCTAGTATGAAAGATTGCCCCTTTCTCACTACAAGTGTGGAAGGTTGGGTCATATTATAATGAAATGCACATTTATACCATAAATGTTGAATCTTGAAGAAGGTAAGGAGAAGGAGCAATGTTATAGGCCTTAAGTTAGAGCAAAAATATGAAGATAAGTTGTTCTTTTTGAATCATTGAGGAGGAAATATAATAGTCAAGATGCAATAATGAACATTGAAATGAGTTTATAGAATGCAGCTAAGTCAACTCAACTTGATTTGATAGTTATTAACTCAATCGAGAAAGTTAGAAATGAAGATTGGATACTACAAAAGTATAGAGTGGCAAATATAGTAGATGAAAGGGAGCTAAGTATGTCTAAGAAAACTTGTACAATGTTATAAAAGAATGTATTGGCCATTAAACTAAGAAAGTTATCTAATTCACTAAAGGAGCAAAAAGGGGTTATTGTAGGAGGGAGTTCAATTTCAACTCATGATTTATTATCTATATTATTAAGTGGCCTATACTTGATGAAAATGAAGGATAGAGATGTAAGATATGCCCTTGGTGGAGAAATGGTATCAGTTAAGGTGGATGATTATAACTATGCTAAGCCTAAATTTAAAGCCCATAAACTAAGCCCATGTTATGATACCAGGAAATTGCTCAAGCCTAAGGTAAACTAGAAAAGAACCAAAGTATATTTAGGCCTAATCTAAGAAAATTCAAGATGAAGAGACTGGCCAGGTGTGGGCAGGGCTTTCATCACCATTCAGAGCAAGGCTTATGACAGATGATACTAAGGGCCACTTAAAGTGAAAGTACAATCTTCTCAAAGGGCTACCTCGAGGAATGATACAGACCCAATGAAGGTTGTAAGATGAAGTTGCCACTGGATGGTTCTGGATTTGGTTTAATGACCCATAGCATGAGTGTTAAGTCAAACCCTTCAGAGATAGGTTTGGATGGTAAAGATATATTTTCTTAGAGTTTCAATTTTGATTTTACCATGTTATTCAAATTAATTATCCTAGGTAGATGAGCATTCATAAGCATTCGTAAGCATACAAGGCGATGTAACATGATAACAATCATAGTAGATAAAACATGATAAATATAATATGGTAATCATGGTAAATAAAACATGGAATAAACATGATATGTGAATAATGATAACATGAGATAAGTATGATATGTGAAATGACATGATATAGGCATGACATGTGAAGAAATGGTATATGAAATGTATAACATATGAAATGATATGACATATACATGACATATGAAGAATGACATAGCATAAGCATAACTTGTGGAATAATATATGTCACACCCAGCCCATACCTGGGGTAACATGCTCCCGTAGCATGAGAATCGATCCTCCCTAAGGAAAATCGCTACTCACACCACAAGGGATGCATCATCTCTATGACCTATTAAAGTTCGTATAGGTACACGACTCTGTATTAAGTGGTGGAAGAAAGTAACAATGTGGCGTTCATACATCATACATGACATACCCTGGATGTACAATCATTCATTCATGTAATTCGTATTAGTAAGCAACTTAATTATATTATATACATACGATACAAGTCATACAACAGGGTTCGTGTAATTTACATAACAGGTACACCACACAATACGGAGTTGACTACTGCCACTATGATTAATAGAACCGCTCTAACATAAATGAATCGGAGTATGCCCCTGAGGTCCCATACCACTTTGAGAATAGCCTTCTTTGCTGATGACCTCTATCACTTCTTAGACTTCTCACCTGAAGGCTCAGTACCTATGTTCATCAAATGATAAATGCTGAGTATAAAAACTCAGTGGTGCTAGGCAAACATAGGTAGACACAGGTATAATTCATTTCATCGCAAACCATAACAAGCGTCTTATATCAAGCATCGCAATCAATCAATAACATCATCATATAGACCATCATAGCATACATTTCTAATACATGCAATGTGAATGCAGTTATGCCTTGCATTCTTCCTCCTCCTCGATTCACTCATTCACTCTTGTTTTCCTGTAATTGTGCACATTCCTTTCGCACATACTGGGTCCCTGTAGGTACCGGTACTCATCTCCCAAAGGAGGGCATATAACTATGTGGTGCTTTACACCCATTTCCTACTGTAGGTCTTGAGACTCATCTCCTATTGGGAGGGTATTAATCTACATGATTCCTTAAAGGAATCCATCATCATTCTTTTGAGCCAGTATGCCCAGAGCTTATAGCTCTGCTCTCATCTCTCACTTTCTTTTTCCCTATCCTTTCCCTTCTTCAACACCATGCATGCTTATGAAAGCATTCATACACATATATATCATATCACATATTCAACCCATCAAAGAAAGCCATAAAACCTCAAAGTAATAACATAGCAATAAGGAGCATCCTATTTAAACCTTCCTTAGGTCTCAAGGCATAGAAATAAACCATACCTATAGCAACAAGCATAAACCTAGCATAAACATGAAGTCCAACTACTTCTAACATAGGCTTGTAATCCCGTCTCTATCGATCACCACATTAAACTCTTAGTTCTCGTACTTCCTAAGCCATTAAGAATGCCTTTCCTATGAATTATAAAGGTTAAGAAGGTTTAAGAATACTAAAGAAGAAAGAAAATTTCAATACTTATCCTTTGACTCATCAAACTTAAGTTGCGTGCGGCCGTACCGCCTCCTGTATGCCTGTACTGAACTCAAGCTTCATGACAAACTAAATTCCTGCAAGGGACGGTACGCTCGTACCCCATTTGGTACGCCCGTACGTCCATAATTCACCTGAGAAACTCAATTTCTTGTGAGCTCTTGTACAGCCGGACAACCCTGTAGTACGCCCGTACAGTCTCCATGAGCCTAAGACCCCTCATCTCCCTTGTTTGGTATGCCCGTACGGTATCCCGTATGTCCATACCACTATCATTCTTCCACCTAAACTCTTTCTACCCTCATTCCCGAGCACCTAAGTCACAATTCAAGCATAAACACTTCTAAAAGCTCAATCACAACATACTAGACACAGTGTCTGCCCCTTATACTAGCGATAAATCTCAATAAGGCGGCAACACCCTCTCTTCCCATCATCATCACGTACACACACTTCACGTGAACATGCATATTCAAGTAAGTAACATCACATCTTAATCACCAAATGCATCAATACATACATACATACATATATATATATATATATATATATATATATATATATATGCATTCTATTAGTCATATACATTCATAGTACAAAACAATCAGGGTCTCTAATGCGGGTGTGATAATATAACATAGGCATGACATGAGAAATGACATGGCATTTGCATGATTTATGAAATGACATGGTATAAGCATGACATGTGAATTAATATGGCATAGGCATGACATATGGAAAATGACATAGCATAAGCATGACATGTGAAATAACATGACATGTGAAATGACATGGTGTAGGCATGATATGTGAAATAACATGGCATAGACATGACATGTGAAATGACATACATAGACATGACATGTGAAGATGATATAGCATATGCATGACATGTGAAATGACATAGCATAGGCATGACATGGTATAGACATGACATATAAAATGACATGGCATAAGCATGACATGGAATGTGACATGGCATAGGCATGACATGGTATAGCATACATCATATGATAATGATAAAACAATCATAGTAGCACGAATAAAATAATAATGGCCCAGAGAAAGGGATTAAGAGAGATAGGGGATACATGATAAAATCAGGATAAATCATATATGTAAACGAGGAATCTAATAAAATAAAGGCCTATTCTATTATAAAGGATCTTCGATGATATAAAAATCTAAGATGTTAAACAACATCTCCTTTACTTGTTGAAATGACCTCAGGTAGCATGAGCTAAAATACACGAATGAGAAAATGCAAACAAACAAATAACGTTAGGCAATAAAATGAGATATTAGACATGATTAACCAATCCAATACCATGAAAAAGCATGAATCAAGGGTCAAAGTCCAATGAATGTAATGGCAACACTTATGAAAATGTAATAATAAACACAAGGCGGATTGTGAAAATCATGAAAAATAATTAATTTTAGGTAAAATTAATTAAGAACATAATTGGATGATTTTAAGATCACATGTAGCATCACTTAGAAATGAATCAATATCTAATTAAGCTCAATTATGTCAAGTGACAAGTAAAACTCAATTAAATAGCATTTAATTAATAAAATCAAGTAAATTAATTGATTTAATATCAAAATCAATACACATTAATCATGGAAATGAAATTGGAGGACTTTAATATCATTCAAACATCAATTAAAGTTGAAATGCACATCCAATTCAAGTCCAATCAAATAAATTACAATAAAAAGTAAATTGAAATAGGTATTTAATTTTAAAATTAATTTTAAAGCCAAAATTAATCAAATGGAAGCAATGTTTGATGAATTCAGATTATTAGGGTTATTATGAAACCATTAATACTACTGAAAACTTCAATTAACATAAAAAAACAAGTGAAAATGAAAGAAAAATCATGAAACTGTTAAAATTTAACAACTATATGTGCAGCACATAGCATAACATGTGTAGTATGTACTTAAAAACAAGGTTATATGCACCACATATAGTGTTATGTATGCTACATATAGCAAACAGAATGAAGCAGAAATGAGTTTTTAAATAGAAATAAGTTTTTAAGTAAAAACACAAGAGAAATTACAAATCCAGGTGAATATATGACTATTACAAATCATTCTAGCTATGGGACAACTAAGAATGCTACTATCATATTCATTGAAGCCAATCAATGAAACATCAATACTAAATCACAAACCCATTAAGAAAATCAAGAGGAAGGAAGAAGCATTCCAATACTCACCAAAGAGCATTATGCTTTAATCTTGATACCAAACAAGTTTAGAGAGGTTAAGTGAGGATTAATTAGTCTCTAATCCTAATTAAGAACTTAATTAAGTGTTTAATTAAGTGAGAAATGATTTTGACAGAGTTTAGACTTAATTTGCAAATTTCGGACCTCTTTCTTATAAATATATGAGTCATATTTATAGTTGTGGGTCGTGTGTTGCCAGAAATGAGCTAGCAATGTGGGATTTTATGAAAAGTGCTATATGGGTAGCATATTAGGTTTTGCATCCTACGTGCGCCCTATAATTAGAGCATATAGGGATCTGCATCCTATGCTCTTTAGTCATCATTTATGCCAAAAAGGCATGGTAACATATGAAGCATGTTAGATTTGTATAGGAAAAGGCCATGCACTATATGCATTTTAATTGAATGTGCGTAGTATGTAGCACTATATGCTCCGTAAATCAGGGAATGCATGTTATGTGCTCTGCCTTCCATAAGAAAAATGTAATGTGCTCCACCTTCCATAAGTAAAATGTAATGTGCTCCTCATGTCTAGAGCACTTATGGGAGGCTAAAAGGTATGTGTGCAACTCAAGGTCAATGTCAGAGACCTGTACTAAACCAAATCAAAGAAAACTCAAAGTTACAGTAGAAAGGTGAAAAGTTAGGGCCAAAACCAAGTCCACTTTAAAGAGCGATTGTACTTTATGTGGAATAAGCAATTGTATAATAGAAAATATGGAAGACTCTTAAACTAGGTCCTATTTGGAGGTCTCTTAGCCAGTTATAGGAAATGTATCATTAGAAAGGAGTGGGAGTGAGAGTCTGGTGGATGCAGAGGTGATCGAAAAAAAGTGTCACCACTATTGCCATACGTCTAATTATATGGAATTGCAGGGGACTTGGCTAGCCCTTAGCAATTTAAGCCCTATAAAGGTTTATTAAGAAATATTAACTCTTCTTAGTTGTGTATTTAGAAACTAAGAAGAAAAAGATTTTATGGGGTAGGTTTGATAATGATGTGGTTTCCATTTTACTTTGATCCAATTAGCACTATAAGAGGTATAACTACTTGATAGGATGAGGATTGTAATATTTATGTTTTAAGAGTGCATGAAAGCTACATTGATCTAAATGCGCAAGGTAAATGGTAGATGTAATTCACTAGAGTTTATAGACCATAATAAGTGGAAGATAAGATTAATTTCTTTAATCATTTTAAATTATTAGATTAAAGGAAGGATGTACCATGGTTAATCATGGGAGATTATAATGTTTATGCTTCCCCAAGTGATAAATAAAGAGGTGTTGATATTAATTATAGTTTTGCTTAAGAATTTTACCTGTTCATGGTGGGATATGGTTTATTTGACATTGATTTCAAAGGTCAACATGATACATGAACTAATAAGATAGTTGAGAAAGAAGATATCTAAGATCATGTGGACAAAGGTCTTATAAACTTTGTGTAAAATTTTCAACATTAGAATGCTATTTTATCCCATGGGGCATTAGTAGGCTTTGATTATCTTCCTTTTTATTTTAGATTTCCACTAGTCAAATAGAATCATAAATGATTTCAAGTTTTAGAATGGGTGGCTGAATAAGGAGGGGTGTAAGCATCTTGTTCAATAAATTTGGACATTTAAAGAGGAATTTCTAATCATATCCATGATTGGTTTAAGCCATTAAAGCATGATTGAATATGGTAACATATGAAAGCAAATAGGTGAAGGAACAATTAGAAGAGATTCATTAGAAGGGGTAGGCAAAATCTACTAAGGTAGTTAAGTGTAGTTTATTGAATCATTTGAATGCATTATATAAGGTGGAATAAAAGCTCTAGCACCAAAAGTCAAGAATAAACTAGTTCTCATAAGGAAAAGAATTCAAATTCTTTCATGTGTCATGTATTCAACATAAAAATTAAAATCAATTGCTTACTATTAGTCCTAAAAACAATAAATAAGAGGGGATAAATTGACAAACCTGAAAAATTTTAAATAATTTTAGCAAACTATTTTCAAAACTAGTAAACTATTTTTGAAATCAGTGAACTAAAATAAACTTTAACAAAACTGTTTTATCAAAACCAAATCAATTTAAAAGTAAACCAAAGTTATAGAAATAAATTGATTAATTTTCAAACACTCCCCTATGAAAAATAATAGATTGATTGAATCAAAATCTTTTTTATAAAAAGCCTTGAAATAATTGAAAAAGCAAGCTAATAATAGAAGGAGAAGAAAAGAAAGTAGTGGACACATAATATATATTAGTTTGGCTTAAATGCCTACATCCACTATCTCAAAACCAATGTTTTGAGCCTTCACTAAAGCAACAAGTTTTCAAGACTAACTTGAAATATTTACAAAAGTTTTCAATAGGCTAACTTGAAAATTTTACAAATAAAAGTTTTTAATAGACTAACTTGCAACCTTTTCAAGTTTACAATAGGCTAACTTGGCAACCTCTACAAGTTTTAGTTAGGTTAAATTGTAATCTTAAGTTTTTGTAGGCTCACTTGTAACCTCTTCAAGTTTTACACAAATAGGCTAACTTGATAATCTCTTACAATAACTAAAATGGTTCAAGTGTAGAATCCTAATAACCTTTGTAAAATCCTATTGGAAAGATTGAGAATAAATATTCAAATGAAGCTCTTTTGAAAATACTTTAGATGTGTATGAATTAATTCCTTTTCATTATCTTATTATATTCCTTTTTTCATGTTTTCTAACTTCAAAATTCATGTATTTATACTTGAAAATATGATATTTATATTCTAAAAATATATAAAGTATAAATATGTAAGTTAATCAAAATCATTTTGAAAATGGTTTCTTGTTATGTTAAATCAAAGAAGTGAAATCATATGATAGATAAATTTATTACCAAAACTGATTTTTGAAAACTTAACATTTTTAGAAAATGGAAGTATATTTGAAAATCATTTTATCAGAAGAGGAAATATTATATTTTTATTTGAGCTTTATAAGATAAATATCCTCAAAATTTTCTTAATAAAAATTTTAAGAAATACTTTAATTAAAACTTCCAAAAATAATCCTCTTAATTATCTTCCATAAGCTATTGAGAATCTTCCATGAATTTAGCTATTGGATTTTGATTTCAAAAGACAATTTGAAATGTTCCTTTCCACGTAGATAACTTAATATTTGATTGTTGAAAAAATCAATAATATTAAATCTGCAATAAAAAATTTTAGAAATAAATAAAATCAAAAATATCTTAACAAAAATAATAGATAATTATCTTATGTTTACAAATATTTGAAATAATTATCTCCATTAGATAATTACCAAGTCAAATAATGATATATGCAATTAAGATATTTACCAAATAATCATTATCTATTTAAAATCAAAAATCACGTAACGTAATCAACGTAATTGGCAATCAATCAAATTAATTACCAAGTAAATTATCCAAAATAATAACAATTAATCACGTGAGATCAAAGCAACATGATTCCCAATATATCTAAAGATAGAAAAATTTTCTCCAAAATCATAAACATTAATGAAATCGGATTTAACAAAAATCACTTAAATTAATTAATCAATAACTTCAACTCAATTAATATCAATTTTAGCATTCATCAAAATTGAAAAATCAAAATTCTCCCCCTTTATGATGATGAAAAAACTTGAGCAAAGCATAATTTCAAAACATAAGTACAAAAGCATTATAGAAAAAGCTTCCTTTTTAAAAAATCTTTTTTAAATCCTACATGTAGAGTGAGAAAAGATCCCCTTAAGATAATGCACATGTGTAGCTGTTCCCTTTGAAATATTGTCATATCTAAACAAATACGCAACATATACAATAATATATCATATCATATAAAATCCAATAAAATCCAAAATAGGGCATGCATGTAAAACCAACCAAAATATCATGTAATACATATTCTTCTCTCCTATAATAATAATATGCTTTTTTTCATTCTTTTCCCCCTTTTTATCATCATGAAAAAGAAAAGAAAAAATATAATCATAGTATTATTGATAGCAGTACTAAAGGAATAGGGAATAAAAGCAATAAAAATAGTAAGATAATGTAGAGAATATGAGTCAGATGAACTTATGGGCCCTTTAGGTGCTATTGGGTTGGTCTTCATGATGCAATGAGACCTTGTCATCCTTCTTCGAACATGTTGAGCTATGGAAGGTTTAAGGGTAATCTATGCATCATCCTCATCATCATCTGAATCAGATTCTATTACTTTAGCTTCTTCCTTTTTTGGACTGTACCTTAGCTGGTTTTCCGTTTAGCTTTGATAATATCGCTACTGTTGAGTCATTCTTATTAATCTCAGTATCCTCTTTATCTTCCTTTGGCTCCTAAATAATTGGTTCCTCATATTTTATTGGCTTTGCTTTAGTTTCCTTATGTTTTGGTTCATTATATACAATATCCAGCAAGACTCTCAATCCTCTTAGCTCATTGATAGTATTGTTTATAACTTAAGCAACCACAACATTAACAGCAACTACCTATTTTAGTTATAAGAAACAAGAATAGTAAAATGGTCAGGAGGTAATTGACTTTTCAAAGCACTTAACAGGGGCTCAGGTGACTTTTTCAAGGAAATCAAAATCTCAGTCAGATGTTCATATTCATTAGTCAACCGTATTCAACTTTGCAAAATTTATTCTACCTTCTGAGCATCCTTCATCGTGTCAATATTGGAAAACTATTTCTCCTCCTCTTGCTTTCCAGCTTTCTTGACAAACTAAACATTTAACACATCCCCTTTTGAAAGATTGCTAAACATTTGACAATCCAACTTCAACTTAAAATGCTTAAATAACACAGTCAGAAACATTTCATATGACAGACCTTTTATTTTTATCATATTACTCATCCAAGACATAATCAGGTGGCAAATATTTAAAAGGTTTCTGATTAATAATGTGCTACATTACATAAATTTCTAGGTCACTAACATATGCAAAACTTTTTGATCTATGTAAGATAACATACAACATAATTTTATGCAAGATGTAAAACTTATCTTTCAGAACTAAGGCACTTATCTAGTCTCTTATCATGATATCTTTATTGCCTGAAATCTATTTCATCACTTCCATCTTATTATAACCATCAATCTCTTTAAGATCCTTTCTCTTACTGACTTTAATTCCTTCATTAGGACTTTTAAAAGCTTGGCCAATATCTTGTGTAGTGAGCGTTAAGTTCCTTCTCTAAATTTAAAACTTGTAAAATTCATTTTCAATAATCACACTTAATGAATCATAAAATTATCTTATAATATTTTCATATATTGGTCTATTGAAACATAGAAATGACTCATATCTTTGAGCTTTGATTATATTTTCAATGTGCTAAAATCTATTTAAGAAGCCCTTCCAATTGATAACTTTGCTTAGGATAATCTTCTATGAAGAGTAGACAATCTCTGAGTCTTCCAACTTCACTTTCTTCTCTCTGCTCACTAGATATGGTGATTTGGTAGTTTTCTTCTTTACCATTATGATTTGAGAAAGAATATATTCAATTTAGGGATTAAGGTTACATGAGAGAAAGAGAGAAAATCTAAGAGTGAGATGAATTGATTAAATGTATTTTTCCTTTATGAGAAAAGCAGGAAATAAGTTTATGGGATGGAAAGAGAGGGTCTTCCAATAATGGTAATCAATTTCCTTCGTAAACACAAAAGGAAATAAAACATTAGTCAAAAAGAAATTTCAAAATCCATAAATTTAGGAAATCAAATATATACGCCATATTTTTACCAAGAAAAAAATAAAAGATACTTCAAATATATTTTGAAATCAAATATTATTGATATATATATATATATATATATATACATATATATATATATCTCTCAAAATATTTTAAGTAGAAATAAATTTTCTAAAAAGCGTGTGTATGTATTTATATATATATATGTACATAAAACTAAAAAAATAGAATGCTAAAAGACATATATAACATGTTTAAATCATACATATTTAATAAAAAAAATGTATATATAATTAAAACGTAAAATATAATGCTTCAAACATATTATACCTTCCAATTATAACTTAAAAATGCACATACCAAGTTATCTTTTTAATGATACAAATCAATCCTCACTTAGTGGTTTTGTCAAGATATTAGCATGCTATTTTTGGTTGGTACAAAAATTACTTCAATGTCTCCTCTTTGAATATGATCTCTAATGAAGTGATATTATCACACCCAAACCTGGTGTGACATGCTCTTGTAAAATAGTTAATAATCTTTTAAGCAAGGAAATCATTAATTATCCTATAAGGGATTTGTATAGTTTTTTTTTTCAATTCGTTCACTTATATAAGATAATATGTACCTATAATTTAATGATATCTATAAACATAGGTAATATCAATACATAATAGTATGCATCCATTATATATGTCATATATATGTCAAGCATACTCATACCATCATCTATTATATGAGATATGTGTATTTAATTTTACATAATAAGGTGATATCGATATTACACATAATAAAAGTACATAACATAAGTATTACTGCCGCTAAGGTTAATATAATAAGTTGCATATACAAAAGATATCTTGGAGTATGTTACATGCATCCAACACTGCTCCAAGAATGAGATTCTTCAAAATCACAACCTCTCCTGACTGTAGATTAATCAATCTAAACTCTTATTTGAAGGTCTTGATTCTGCATTCATCAAATGATAAACATTGAGTATAAAATGAGTAAATAACATGATCACATGTCATAGATAACATAATATCATCAAATCATAATGATTAGTCATTAAACAATATAATCATATCATATCATGTTGCTTTGCACCATTCTTTATTTGTTCTAAGAAATGCATAGAGTATACTGTATGTAGATAGGAATAAATGCCATAAGGAATCCACTATAACATCTCCTATATCAAATATTGTATTTGAACGTCATTGCTTGGTTTACTTTTCTATATAAGCATAACTATAGTGCATTCATCATTTCATCCATTATATTTTATGATAAATTAATGATAATGTATGTTTATGAGAATGTAGTCATGTTTTGCATTCTCCCTTTGATTTTCCTGTAAGATTTCATTTCTTTTTTTGTATGATTATGCAAAATCTCGTACTAGGTTCATTTCTTTATGTACCAGTACTTTATCATTCTCTGTTTCTCATTGGAACATAATATTTCTCTATGGTTTCATGATAAAGACTTATATTGTATGATTCCATCATCGGAATCGATAATAATTATATGATTTCATCACGAGAATTAATAATAACTATATGATTCTATTGAGAAAATCGATAATAACTGTATGAACCAATATGCTTTCATTGAGCTTTGCTCTGTATATCACTTTCTTTTCCCCCTTATATCCTATGTATGATATATCATGAATATGCCTTTCTATATGAATGATTCTTGACATGATGCATAATTGATGCTTTAATGATCATGTACAATGATGATCATATGATACCATTCATAATGTAAACTCATTACACTGCTATTATAAGCATATAAGTAAAAAATCATTGTTTTAAGACCCCATGTGAGGTCACAGAGTGAATAGCACAAACTTGCGTCCATAGCTTATAGTGAAGTATGAGTCTTATCAGCTAAACCTCTAGCATTTCCATTTTACATTCACATATTGCACTCGACTTATCATCTTAAGAAATTCATATCCAATCATAACATGTAATCATAATTCAACTTTGATTCATAATGAGCATATAATCACCATACCATCTTTTAATATTTCACACTTCATAAGTAGAAGTCATTCATGCCTTTCAGCTAACACAAGTCCTTAAACCATAATTTCATTCATTAAGTGTATTTATACATCATTGACTTCCATTTGCATATATGATTAGCCATTATCCTCATACATGCCATTACATACCTTTGCATTCAAGTACAAGTGCACATATAAGTCATGCATATGCATATTGGTATGTAAGTCAAGCATTTGAAACATTCAAGCATGTATAAGACTTGTCATAGCATATGTAAACATATAGCATTAACTTTATTTCATCTCTCTAAGTGTGTATTGTTGTGTATAATGAAGAATTATAAGGTCTAGGTGTATATATCATTGAGTTTAGGAGCCTAGAATGCCCATTCATTAAGGTAATGAAACATACAAGTCAAAGTTACTATTCATTTGGTATGTTTTACTATTCATTTGGTCATTTTCCTCTCATGTTTCTTACTCCTTTTTACCATATTTGCATGTACCATTAAGTATCCTTATTGGCCATCCTATGGAGCATGAATAACACTCACTTTTAGTCCATCATGTCATGCACATCTCAAGATATTAAACCATGCAGATAAAGTATCAAAACTTATACATTTAAGGTATACAATTGAAACTTGTCGAAACTAGGAAATAGAAATACCATTTTTGTATGTGTTGAGACTAATTGAATTTTTAAGCTATCTTCTTGGCCATTTAACATAAACAAGTCATATACCATTAAAAACTAGACTCATCAAGGTTTTATTTAAGCTATAGCGTGCAATTTAATTCATCCATTAAGGCCTTCAAAGCCCAAAAGGCTACATACGTTAAAAGAGCCTCCCGAAATGCACTAAAATGCATATTTTCAGCATACCACTAACTTATGCAATTTTTTTCCTATCATAACTTAGTCATATGGTAACTTTTAATGCATTAAAATGTTTTCCTAAGACTTATTCATGAGCAATATATCCAGATTTACAATCACACATTCATATCTCTCACAATACATAATGTTACACAACTTACACATTAAGGTGCATAAGCTACCTTATAAGTGTCTTCATGCATACCTTAACCATTTGACTTCCAAACCACATTAAAATCATACCATACTAAATGCAAGCATACACATACATGTTACACATAAACTCAAGTCCAATTATCCAACATACAAAGCAGATATCCATACCTAAAGGCCAAATACATACAATATACATAAAGTATATGCTTTATTGCACCCTCAATGACCAATTCAACATTTTCATACCATAACCCACCATTACATGTAACCAAACCCCATAATAAATATCTAAATACATTATTCAATCATGTTTTTATACAAACTTAAGGGCTACACAATTCTGCCCCCTAAAATAATGAAACCCAAAATACTCTTAAATTATGTAGTAAGTTGAATTTCAAGTTATCATTACATGTAATCATCTTTCCATCAATCATTAAGCATAAAAAATCTTAGAAACACCATTAATTATCATTCACACACTTCCAACAATAATTAAAGTGGCTAATTCAAGGGTTACAAGTTAGGAATTTACATAAATTTCACATACCAAAATAGAAATCCATTCGGTTACAATAGAACATCAAATTTAGCAACTTAACTTTCTTATCTTTCATCATTCAATCCAATTCTTCCATTTACACTCAATCTACACAAACCTTAAAATAACTTGGTTCCTTATTAAGCATGTAATAAAGCATAAAGAAAAGAAGAAGACATGTAGAAAGCATATAGAACATGAAAAGAGCATGAAAATTGAATTTCTCATGAAATTTCACCTTGAAATGGTGTTTTACCCTAAATTATAATAGAAAAGGAAGAAGAAAGGAAAGAGGCTGAGTATGGTCAGAAGAAAAGAGTGAAAAATTGACTTATTCCTCCTTTATGATAATATAAAACTTAATTTTGGCCATATTGAAATTTAACCAATAATATGATGACATTTTACAATCTTATATATATATGCATACATCCTTTATAAATGGCATGTGTAGTGTCTAGATATTAACAGATGGGCTGTTAACTTTGAGAGAGTTCATGTACCAATTAATTGTAAGTTTGATGAAGGAACTGAATAGGTATTATGATCGATTGAGTGACTAAGTTCTTGTTTATCACACTACATATACTGTGCCTAATAATTTCTTAGTAATTTAGATCAATTATGGTTAAATATCTCATAATGAAAGATTTATGGACCTATTGTATTATCATCTAATCTTTGAATCCTTGATATGAATTGAAGTAAATGTTACTAAATGGATTAGTAACAATACTGATTTATGGTAGGGATAATTAGAATGTTTAAGAAGCTTGAAAACTTAATTACTTAAAATTTTTAGAATATTATAATTGATGCCATTAATGAAGGGATAAGCACTTTATATCTGTATACTTGCTTATTAAATAGTGATATTTATGCATGAAGTGTTCATGCATCATTCTTGTCGAACATTTATGCATGAAGTGTTCATGCATCAAAGGATTGAAAGGATTATTGGACATCATATTTAGGTCATGCTTTCATAAGATTACACTTAACATTCATCATGATGTTATGAACATACATCATACATAATATAGTTTCCAATATTAACCTTAACTTTCCATGAAATATCATTTGTATCCTAGCTTACTGTGAGCGCCGGTTTCTACCGGGGCCCAGAGCGAGGCTTGCGAAAGTCACGGACCGGGGACCACACTTGGAGCGAAAGTGCAGTCTTCCTAAGGGATTCCTTTAGGGAATGATACAGACTCGAAAGAGTCACAAGGGAGTCACCACCGGATGGTTTCGGATTGGTCCAACCGACCTATAGCATGAGTGCTAGTTAAACCTTTCAGAGATTGGGTTCGGGTGGTGGAGATCTATTCTATGAGTTTCCAAAATCGATTTTACCATTTTAGTTGGGATTAATTGTCCTAAGTAGGCAAGCATGCGAGCGTAATTGTAAACACACAGCGCGTCAAGTGAATTGGCGTTACAAAGTTGCACGTAGAATGACATATAAGGCTATATGGCATTTAGATGGCATGGCATATGCATGTCATGTGATATAGCGATAAAAGTAACATGGCATATGCGTGTCATGTGAGTATGAATGACATATCATATGCATGATATGGCAACCTTATATGTAAGCACATATTTATGGTAAATAGCGTATGACGTTATGCGTTAACGTTTATAGATTCATTTTAGCGTTGGACATATGGCGTATGTAAGGCGTATGCAATGCGTATGCATGAATAACATATCATATGCATGATATGTAAAAATGATGGATGTCATGGCATATACATGTCATGGCATTATGAGTAGCATACCATATGCATGGTGTATGTGCGGCATATCATATGCATGATATGTATGATGGTATAAT
The DNA here is from genome assembly GCA_948192965.1 of Dalechampia spathulata. Lineage (NCBI taxonomy): Eukaryota > Viridiplantae > Streptophyta > Magnoliopsida > Malpighiales > Euphorbiaceae > Dalechampia > Dalechampia spathulata. Next base: position 72 of record CANYBF011215645.1, on the reverse strand, counting down.
ACATGGCATATGTATGACATGTTAGGTGTATGACATACCAAATGCATGGTATGTGAAGTGATGCGTGACATG
>CANYBF011214479.1:0-14015 GCA_948192965.1 Dalechampia spathulata | reverse complement strand
CATAATCTTCAGCAGCTCGAAGGAGTTCCACAAGCTGTACAGCAGCATCAAGTGCATCTGGAGCCCAGGAAGGTGGAGCTTCTAGAAGTCCCAGAAGAAGTCGTTGGGTGGCACTTGGAGTTGCAATGGCATAATACCTGGACCATTGAATGAATTTAACATACACCTCAATATAGAATGCTAACACTTTTAACAGAGGACTTTCTGTCCTCTTCATATTGATGAAAACTGGTATGGTTATTCATCTCTGCACTCGTTTTATGTACCATCAATCTCATGTCCCCTATTCATCGGTTTAATGAAGCAATTCTCAATTTCTAACAAACATATTTTAGAAAATTCACCTATGAAATAAACGTGCATAAGGCTCCAGTGCTGGCAGCCCAGCAACCAGATGTTCGTCCAAAGGTGTTGTTGGAGGAGGGAGTAGAAGCGCCGGAACGGCAACTGCAGTTAATGTAGCAGTCTCATAACGAGCCACTTCATCATCACAAACACTTAATATAACCCCAGCACCATTTGCTACGGCCCATCTTGGTGTTGATGGCATGAGCTGAGGATGCTTTCCAGATCCACAAGACGAAGCTAAAGAATAATGACAACAAACATAAGGATTTAGTAGACAGTAACATATGGTCTCAAGTATATGAACTGCTATAGTAATATCGTGGTTATAGTAAAACATAATTCCTTCTTGAAGGGAACATTGATTCCAAAATGGATTCTACATGAGATATTCGTAAAGGAAGATTGATCTAACCAGTTGTTGGTGGCTTGAGCTCTCCACCAGAATATTTACCCATGACACCGCTGCACCTGGAAACATGTTTTTAAGGGCAAATTCACAATCAGAAGTAGGTTATAGGTTGATCATGAAAGCAGATGTGAAATATTATGTTAGCTAAACAATGCAATGGTTAGCTTTCCAATTCTATAAAATATTAAAATGACTTCAAAATTGCCATGCTGACTACTTCCTAGCCAAAGGAGCAACAGTGACAACGATAGCAAACTCACCAACGAAAATAGTCGCTTCTGATAGCTAAAGGGGCAGCAAGTAGTATGTCAGTGATCCATGGGGACAAAGGCCTCAAAGGTTTTCTCTCTTGTTGAACCGAAGGAGTGGAGAAACAAGTCTGGTCTGTTGAGGCACCACCTGCATTCTTGACATTCCTGCTTTTATCTGTTTCACTATTTGGCTGTTCCATCTTATGTATTGGGCGATTGTAGTGAGTCAAAATTCGCAATATTTCTCCACATGCCAGCGCCCATTGTTCAGAATATTCATTCTGTAGAACAGTAACAGCAGATTTTCATCAGGAGTAGAGATTACAAATTCCAAAAGAAGAATTAGAATTACAATTTATACCACAATGAAAAACATTTGGACAAGAAAAAGCAAGGAAGATGAAAAGGAAAGAGATATCTGAAAGGTATTTTCATGAGTGGAGATAGCTCACCTCACTGCTTGGGCAGACCAAGGAAATGAAAGAAGCAAATGGAGGTGCAGTCCTATCATACACTAGTGTGCTATCTATTAGACCTGAAATAATTGGAAGAACTACAGCGTGCCCGTGCTCTGGATGATGCAGCACAAATGTTGCTGGAATTCAAAACCCAAACAATTGTCAAGCGATATCTTAAAAAATATACAGAAATAGTAAAATCTTTACAGTAAACAAGGATGAAGAATCAATACCCAAAACATCATCGAAAAGGTGTTCTTCTTTTGAAGGATATCGATTACGGATTAGCTGTCAAAAACAATCGTGCATATCAGTAAACAGCAGATGTTCCAAACGCTACAAAACTGATAGATTCTCAACAACGTTTAGCATATTGTCAACTGTTGTACCATGTAAATAAAGAGTAGCAAGGAGATGACGCATACCTCAGCTATATCATCAGGGAATTGTTCTGATGTAAACTGACCAAAGTACTTCACATACGCAGTAATTTGTGCCTGCAAAGTGGGTGAACAAGAATTCTTCAAGGAACAACACTGATGAATCTCTTGTAATATAGTATTGATGAAGAAAAACCCAAAAATATTGAAAAAGCAACAAACCAGAACAAACATGATGGTAATTTAGCTGACCTTTCGTTGTTGGGGATCCTGTGGAGGTGGCCTGAACAATGATGAGAACTGAAGGCCATCGATCCACCTCTCGGAAGAACTTGCCATGAAAAAGCTCGTCTTCCCCTTCCAAAAAACACCCTTTTTCTTTATATACCAAGCAAAATCACAGAACCAGCAAAGAAAAATGTGCAACCTTCCCCACCAACAGCTACCAATCAAGAATCAAGATGTCGTAGTTCAACATTCCGGCCAAACAACACCGTGTGCCCCACAGTTTTTTTTTTTTTTCAAAAAATTGAGCTTGGATCTGCTGTGAGACATTTTAAACACAGATTAAAACAGCTTTGTGAATTTTTCTTGAAAAATCAAAATTATCTTTGAAATGTTATTTGGAAAACTTGAAAGCCAACAGTGTTAAATTTCCAGAAACTTGGCAGTTTTAGTGTAGAAATTATAGTGGAAGCAATTTAACTGCACTCAAAAAGAGAAGAAAGGAGACAGAACAAGAACATCAAAATAGGAGCAGGAAAGATAAACTCAAAAATTACCACATAAAAACAAAAAAAACAGAAATTATTACGAGCAAAATGAAAGATGTTTCCCCAGAAATAACTGCAAGAAAGATGAACCGAACACACTGCAAATCAAACAGAAGAAATCAGAGTGAATTTGAATCGCGTAAGGGTAAAATCTAACAAAAATATACTAACAATCATAAAAAAAACCATGCAAATAACATACGTAAACAGCAGAGTCCAAATTCACCAATCGAGTAAATCAAAATCGAGAACAATTAGCTATAAAATTAATAATCAGAATCAAAACACCAGAAAGAAGAAGAAAGGAAGAAGAACGGAACCTGTTATTATTGTGATGCGTGTCTGAATTGTGGTTATCTAAATGAATTATAACTATTATTTGGTAGTGAATTTTAATATAATAATAATTTATTATTAAGTAAGAGGTTGTTGTTGGAAGATTGGAGAGGATCTTTAGAAGCCCTCCTAGCAACGCATACGTGGCAATGATATTTTCCTCTCACCATAGAGACCCACCTCATCATGTATGTATCCTACCATACCATACATCCATCGTCTGTATATGCATAGATAACTGTCCTGCACTTGGCTCAAAAGCTTAATTCGAATATGGGTTTCCTGCAATTTGTTTTTACAGAAAAAAGAACTCTATTCCTCCACTTACCAAACCACATCCTTCAATTTTTACTCATTAATATAAGTATTTATTTATAAAAATCAAAATTATAACTAGAATAATAAAATAATTATTTTATCAATAATATTAATATAATTACTCTCCAAATTCAAACCTCAATCATTTCGAACAACTTGTCCCGAATCCACTCTGAGAAATCCAAGTGTGGAACGAAGTTGACTTGGTAAGGATATAGAAATAGATAGAAAATAAATGGTAATGCTTTTGACTCCTGGAAAGTGATTTTGAGCACAACAACTGATTGGGGTTGCAAAGTGGGATTTCCACTCAATTCCTATTTTTATTATATTTCTGTTTTTCTTTTTCTAAGATCTACGTCAAGTCCAGAGATTGGTTCTTATAAAGTGGCAAAGTTTTTATGATGAATCTATTCAACTTTTTTCTGTCTTTTTTTTTTTTAAGCGATTCCCTTTGTATTCATACAAATAATCTCTTTTAGTGTTATGTATTATGAAAATTACATGTTCTTATTGCACATCAACATTAACCTAATTCAAATATATTTATTTATAACAAATAACAAATAACTGATAATTATTATTGTTGATTTATTTAATTACTAATTTGGGCATCAAACTAATTTTTTTAAGAGTATTTTTTTTATTAAACGGACGTTCATTATATGATTTATATTTTTAAATTATACGGAACAATAATACATTTAATATTCAGCTTTAAATATATTATATGAACCCACTTGAGTTTTATATATATATATATTGAATGGTCAGCCACCGTCCAAGAAAATCCCACCATCGGCAACCCGACACGTGTAGAGTTTTAGTAACAATCGGCATAATAGCGCCCACACATAAATATCTTGTTAGAACTAGATATTTTGTACCTGCGTTTTCAACAGTAATAAAAATTTAAGAAAATAAAAACAAAAAAGAAAAGAAGGTGACGTGTAACCAATCAAAGAAGAGCTACAGATCTAAAAAAAATGAAAATCTTTAAAAGATGAACAATAAGTGTATACGTGGCCCAGTGTGGTGTTTTAGAATTATATTTCGATTGAATTTTTTCCTGGCCAATGCACGTGATCTCCGTGGACCCATCTCATCATCATATGGGGACTTCCATACATGAATATGATGTGCATGACATTTTCCTCTTTAACATATATATTGGTTTTGATTTTATTTTTAGATTTTTTATTGAATCAAATTTGAGGGTTGAATTTCATTTTTTCAAATTTAATTTTCAGTTCTTTTATCTTTTTACATTAAAGTTATTTTGAACTAAATCAAATTTAGTTCATGGTTCAAATTTTTTACTTGATTCAATTTATTTTTTTTCAAAAAAATTATAAAGATAAAGATTATAATGTAGGTATTAATTGTTTAAATATAATCTAATATTATATATTTTTGTGCATTTTGAATGCATATAAAAATAAAATATATATATTTAAAATATCATTTTAAAATCAAGTTATAAAGTATGTTAGTTCATGTTTAATTTTTTTTAAATTATATCATTTTAATTTTTTTTATGAATTATATGATTTTCATATTATTCAAGTTATTTATATTATATAAATAATTTCATGTTAAATACATCAAATTGATTCAAATAACACATAAACTAACCATGTCAAATAAACACTAGCCTCAACTTCATCAAAAAATTATATAATTTTTAATAATTATAGAATAAAAAATAAGTTACATCTATTTTTAATTAACTTAATTTTAATATTTATAAACTTTAATATATTATCTTTTGTTATTTTATCATACATATAATTTTTTATATTAAAACTTATAAGTATCATCAATATTTTATAGTTAACAAATATCGATTTTAATTTTAGCTCTCTTACTTGAATTTTTGTTTAATATTTTATAGTTAATGAAGATCGATTTTAATTTCAACCCCCTTATGTGAATTTTTAGCTTTGCTATTGCAAATAGATAATGTTGGGTTACAAGTGTCAAATTTGCATTAAATTTGGGTTCAAAATTTTACACAGTTAATATTTTGGATCAAATTTAGGTTAACCATAAACCTATTTTGTCATGGATTTAGCTTAATGTCTCTCTTATGAACCCAAGTGGCGCTTGTATTCAATGCTATCTCAACAAGCTAGCCAATTAGTTACACCTGTCACATATGAAAAGTGATTAATTTTCATATTAGAGTTGATGAAAATTTCTATAACATGCATAATGAAGCATGATATAATCACACACATCATATAACTAGGCTACTACAATCATAAGGGATAACATAAGCATCACAATAAGACATAGATAAGCATAACGAGATATAAAGATTGAAGATGAATATGAGTACTTCTTTTATTAATCAGTAACATATTATAATAATTTGATCCTCATGGTTTGTATATAGGCAATAGGAAGATCTTACATAAAATCCATATAGAAGATAAGCATAGCTAGTGTTTGTCATGTGACTAGATTCAAGGATGACACCCAAACTCAATTAGTCACTCTCTCTTAAAGGGGTTTAAGAGCATAAGTGGCCCCAATAGGAGAAGATATTATTATGTTTCACCCATCATACTCCAAAATTACGTAAATAAAGTATAAATATAAAATGTTTATTTTACCTTAAGAACAAAAACTTCAACCTTTAATACTCTCCCCATTCAATTGATTGACAACCTAGTTGATTATCCTTTAAAAAACTCATCAATCTTGTCCTTAAATGCTTGAAGATCACCTTCTTACTTCTATTTGGTCTCCTCCTTTGGTTGGTCTTTCCATTTCACTAAATACTCCATATATTATCCTTTATAGGTTAACATTATTCATTATACTAAGATCTGCTCCACCATCTTAGTTGTTGACTTCATCTTCATGATGGTTGGTCTAGTAGGTTGATTATGAACATCGTCCTCCTTACTGGTATGATATGGGTGTAGTAAGCTCACATGAAACACTAGGTGCACCTTCACCTACTTTGGTAGTCGTAACTTATAAGAAATTGCACCAACTTTAATAATTATTATCACTTTAACTATATATCCTTGTTCTTCAAATGAAATTATTTTGGATGTAACTATATCATTAGTTTATCTCTTATATCAAACTGTATAAGTCACCATTTTGCATCTGCATGTTGTTTCATCCTTTATGATGCTCTCTATATGCATGCTCTTATAATCTCCTCATTCTGCCTCCATTCCTTGGTAAAATTGAATCTTTTAAATTATTTCATATTTAAATAACATCAATAAAGTGTGAAAATAAAGGTTATTAACCTATAAGATTCTCAAAAGGAGTCTTGTTAGAAGTATAACACTTTTAGGAATTGAAAAAAATTAGGTTATGTCAAGAAGGGATGCCAAATTTGTGTGGTTGGAGTACATAAAATGTCTTAAGTACTCTTTTAATATGTCATTGAATCTCTCCATTTATTCATCAATTTGGGAATGAAAACCTACAAACATAACCAATCTTGACCCTAACAATTGAAATAATTTTACCCAGAACATGCTAAAAAACCATATGTCATGGTTACTAATAATACTCTTTGGGACTCCTTGATATTTCACCATATGCTTGAAAAATGCCATAGTTGTGTCTTCAAATTTACAACATTTAGACATAAGGATAAAGGTAGTATATTTAGAAAATCAATACACCACCACAAGGATTGAATCAAACTCCTCCACTTGAGGTAAGTAAGTAATGAAATCAAGTAACACACTTTTCTATAGTTGACTTAGCATAGAAAAAGTTTTTAATAATCTAGCTATATTCTACCTCACTACCTTATCCTATTGATAAATCAAACATATTTTTATATACGTCTTAATATCGTTCCTCATCTTTGACCAATAAAAGTTTTGCATTAAAAGGGCTTGTTTTTAATTCCATCTTGGATGCCCCACCTATAAAATTTCATGACATTCCTACATAAGTGTTTTCCTTAAATTGTCTATTCTTGGCACATATAGATGATTTGAAATTATCATTAACAATTTCATTTTCCATCTAGAATTGTGTTATCTTCCTTTGCTTCACCAAGTTCATAAGGTTACCGATGGATGCCAAATCCATCAAATTATTTTCCTACTTCATTCGTAGAAAAATTATAGATTTTTACAATACGTAGAAGAAGTTTTGATCCCGTAAGAGCGAGAAATCTTTCGATCCTTTGCAAATATTTTGAAAAAAATAAAACATCAAAAATAAAAGAAGATTAAAATTGATTTAGAAAATATTCAGATAAAAGGTCTTTCAGTTAAAAGCTAATAATCGTTTATGTTCGTTGCATAATCATTGATTCATTAATCATTCTAAGACTACTCATTAAGCCGATTATAGTTATGGAAGCAGCTTCTCACAACCAATTCCTTCATAATATTAAAGTAACAAGAAAGTAGCTCTTCAATCACTTCTAATTATCTTATAAGTCTATTAACAATCGCACAAAGAGCTAGAGGAACCTGACTCAAGCTAACAACCAAAACACTTGTATTGTTCAAGCCATATTGTGATAATTCATAAGGAAAGATTAAAGTTCTTACTTAGGAATAATAACTCCTTAAGTTACCACAAATAACAAGTCAAAAAGATAATTTTGAATCTAAAAACTTGTATGATAATTTATCATTATTGAACTTATACAACAAGCCTAAATTACACACTTCCAAAAATGAAGTGGTTTTATGATTTTCAAAATTAAAGTAAATAATGAGAGTCAAAGAAATTAAGCTATTTAGATCTCACATGCATAGATAATAAATTCTTATGTTGCTTTCAACTGAGAATGAAAATAGTTTAGTCTTGCGTCATTGGTTATAATACAAAAAATAAAAGAAATAAACTTTTATTGATTGAAAACTAAATTGATTGACAAGAGTAAAAGTGTCACCTCTATAATGGAAATAAACCTCTCACTTATAGAAATGTAAAATAAATAATTAAATATCTAAATAATTTCCTAAGATAATATTTCTATCTTCTAATCTCATATATAATATGATCACTGAACAAAAATACAAAATTTGAACTTTCAATCTCACCAGACTTCATTCATGCAAGATTTATTCCCCTTGTACCCATAGTTACAGGTCATAAGCACCTAGTGTTCCCTTTTTATTGACAAAATAGGCCAATTATCTTCCATTTTACTTTTCATCTTAAAATCCTATAAAATACAAAAACATGCAAAAGTCAAATGTTCTAGAAGGTTTAATTCTAAAAATACCAATTTAAACATCTAAAAATGTGTTACGTTTGATTAGCCATCGCTTATGGATCTCTAATTAAGTTCTCTCAAATCTAATATAGTAAAGAGGTTTTCACCTTACTAAATGATAAGTAAACGAGTTATTTCATAATTGCTAACTTTGCTTTCTTGCTTAATGCATTAGTCACCCAGTTTGCCTTCCCTGGATTGTACTCTATTAGAAGTTGAACTCTGCTAAGTGTTCCTACCACCTATCTTTACTTTCTTCTCCTCCAAATAAGTTTAGTATTCAAAGTTCATCTCCACTTTCCTCTCCCATTCAAGGTATTCTTCAATATTATTGTTTCCCTTGAATTTAGGTATTCACATCTTTACGGAACCAAGGTTCCCATCTACATGACCACTAGTTTTGGTTTCTCCTTCTTCCTCTTCTTGGATATGTTGCAATGGAAATCCTCTAGCTCCTCTTATTGGTTGGAATCTTCCATTATAGCCCCTTCTTCCATTATAACCCCTTTAAAGATTTTATGTTGGTGTATATATATCCTCTTTTATTGCACTTTGATTTGACTTGATTTCTTGTAACTTCTCAAAGATAATCTTTTGAAACTTCTCCATTTGTCCATTGATTTCCTATATGAAAAGTTTCAATTGGGGATTTATTATTAGCGAATCCTCTTGCTCATGATCATGCTTACTAGAACTCATTATGTTTAAAGTAACAAAAGGTAATGACAAGGTTAAAAAGATCACTTCCTCATGTGTTTACACTCTATTTGGCTTTTTTTTAGATATTAACCACTCGTTTATGCCTTTTACCTCTCTATTACAATTCTTCTAATTGAATTTCAGAATCAAGGCATACCAATCAAAGTAAAAGCATACATTTGGAAAGCAAGGAACAACCTAACTATATAGTTCAAGTTCTAGAAAGAAGATAATAGACAATTTGGATGGTAGTATAAGAACAAGAATATGCACCACTAGATTAAAGTAATTAGAGTACAGATACAAGCAAATAACATTCTACAATGTTAAGAGGTAAAGCTAGCTAAACAAGAAAATAAGATAACTAGAATTAAACAAAGATACTTCAGTCAAGATGTATAAATTTGATTCACTCTAAAGCAAATCAAACATTGAACCTATTTAAAATCTACCTAAGCAAAACAAGCAATTAAAAAGATCTTTTTAACAATTAGAGTTGAATTTGCAAGATTGTGCCAATTCAATTCATTTTAAGCCTTAATCATGCAAGCATATGTGTGTGTGAGATGATTTAGGCAACAATTAAGGAGTTTAACTTTTGTAGGACTCTTCACTTTTCATACAAGATATCTCAAATGGCTTTTAGGATAGAAAACTAGGTATCTTAGTTGTATTAAGATTATTTACAATTCACAAACAAGGTATCCTAGTTGATTTAAGATTCTTCTCTAATATAGGCAACTTGCAATTTTCATAATAGAACAAAAGATATTTTGTTTTTCTTTTCTTTTCTTTTCATTTTTTCCTCTTTTTTTTTAATATCTAGTAATAAGACATACGTCTAGAATGAAGCATAAATAATATTCAAGTAAAACTAAAAACTAAAAATAAATAAAATAGTACAAGATAGAAATAGAAACAACTGAAAATAAAACCTTAGGAACTAAGATAAATAATAATTTACCTTGTCTTTGGCTTTGATACTAAATGATACAGAACCTAATGGCAAGTATGTCCCAAACCCTTATATACCTAAGATATAGCTCTAATGGTAAAATAAACCCTTACCCTATTGAACCCCCAAACTATAGAGTATGGAAACGCAAATAATAAGGCTATGAAAATAGAGAAAATACCACAAATAGTTTGATAAGTTAACACTAATTTCCTAATGCAATTAGAAAAAATCAAATCCTTACTTCCTAACTAAAAACATAACATGCATAATGTTACGCCCGCGTCTAGGACCCTAGGAGTTTGTATGTATACATGTATGTATACGTGTATAAATACATGTATAAGTATGTGTATATGTGTATGCGTATGTGGATATGTGTATGAGCATGTATATATGGGTATGAATACGTGTATGAATTGTATTTGATGAATGTGTATGAGAATGCCTTTAGAAATGATGATTGTGTGTTGTTTGGTGTGTGTATGAATGTTTGGGAATGAGAATGTGTTTGGTTTCTGTAACGAGTCGTGAAGGGGGGGCGTCACGAGTCGTTACAGAAGGTATTTTAGCTTGGGAAGTGTTTTTGGTGCTTGTTTTAAGTGTTTTTTTGGCCTTCACGAGTAGTGTCACGAGTCGTGAAGAGGTTCACGAGTAGTGTCACGAGTCGTGAAGGGTGGTCTTTATGGTTTTCTAAGGCATTTTGGGGCTGTCACGAGTAGTGACAGGGGTGTCACGAGTCGTGACAGGGCTGTCACGAGTCGTGACAGGGATTTTGAAGTCATTTTGTTGACTTTTTGAGCGTTTTAAGCGGGCTTCCTTCGTAAGTTTCTTCATTTCTCCCGTTCTAAACTTCCTTAAACCCTACGGATTCTTTCATTTCTTTCTTCTTGAATTACCAAAACCCTAAAGGAAGCAAGATTGAAGTTAGAAGGGACCGTGTTGAGGCTAGGCACTTGTGTTGGAGCTTGCTTGTAATTGAGGTTTGTGCTATTTATGTTGTTTGTGTGTTTGTTTGTGCTTTATGCTATTTGTTTGGTTATGCAAGTGAATGTCCTGTTGTGACTTCTAGCTCTTGGTTGAGAGCTTTAAGGGAACAACCCCTTATGTTATGTTCTTAGGGATGTTGTATAGATTGATTGATATTGATTGGGATTGATTGATGCTTGATGCTTAAGTTATGAGTATATTAATTAGTGAATGTTGTGTGAATTGATGTTTGGATTAATTGTTAATGGATATCAATGTGAGTTTGATATGGTATTGATTGTTGTATTGCTTGTTATGAGTTTGTATTGATTGCTAATGGATTGACACATGGATTGAATGCTTAAATGCATTGGATTAAATGCATTGGAAAGAGAGAAATGAGGAGGAAAGAGAAAAGAAAGGGTGAGTGTCGAGTGCAGAGTGATGCTCTGGGCACACTGGGTCAAAAATAGAAAGATTCCTTGGAGGAATCATATGGATAATGCCCTCCCCAGAAGGGGAGATGAGTCTCGAGACATAGGTGCTGGGCACCAACTAATGAGATAAGAGAAGTATCGGTACATTAAAGGGACCCAGTGTGTACGAAAGGCAATGTGCACATTCAGGAAAACAAGAGTGAATGAGCGTATGAGTGAATCTCAGGGGTACTGGCAGTGCATTGCATACGGTCTTATGGCATATCTGTGTTCATGGTTTTATTGCATTGCCTTGATATGATGATGATAGTATATTGCTATGTTTGTGAATGCATATTTGTTCTTATGTGTTTTAGCACCACTGAGTTTTATACTCAGCGTTTATCATTTGATGAACGTAGGTTCAGAGCCCGCAGGAGAGCAGCCAGAGAGATGCTAGAGTCGTCAGCAGAGAAGCACTTTCTCGAAGTGGTATGGAAGCGGTCTGGCAATCTCCACCATGTTTTTGTACTAGGAGCTTGTTGTAATCATTTTGGCAGTAGTTGTCGTTGTAGTTAGTGGTGAATAGTCATGTATTGTACACTTGTATATTGTATATATATATATATATATGCTTTCATTTGGCTACCGTGTGGTTATCGATTTATGAGTATGAATGCATGATTAAGTGTTATCCAGGGAACGATGCATGTGTGTTTGAATGTATGCCACGCTACGCACTGTTTCACCACTAATGCAGGTTTTGTACCCATACGAATGTCTAAAGGTTGAAATTAGGACGTATCCCTGGTAGGGTATGTGGCGACTTTCCCGAGGGATGGTCGTTGCGTATGCTACGGGAGCATGTTCCTCCAGGTATGGGCTGGGGTGTGACATATATCAAGTGTGGGTTTATAAATAACACTAACACATGCTTGCATGTGAAGATATGTTCACTACCTCCTAAAATCTCAACGTTTACGAATTGGAATGCTTATAAATTGGACAACCTATGGAATTAACCACATCATGCAGACAAAGGTTTATTACCATGCATGTGGTAATTAAATGAATCAAATATTTGTGTCAACTAACAGGGTAAAAATTATGGGTAATTCTTGGTTTGGAAGGAACAAACAAAGGGATCCATATGATTATAATTACACAATGCAGTATAAATAATTGGCAGTCCATTAATTGTATACACACCTTATTACAAACACAAAAGCTACTAGAACAGAGAGCATCGCATTTGGAAAGAGAGATTCTTAGTTTTGGTTCCTATCTCCCTTCATAACAAACAAACAAACAAACCTATCTATTTATTGTAAACACTTCCAACCCATGTTCCTCTTTCAAAAGATTTATTCGTCCAAGCCTTAACCGATTTATTATATTCGATAGGAACTTTTTATGCCAAACACACATATATATAAAGCTCGCCGAGGAAAACTATAGAAATTAGGAAGCTATAAAAATCAGAAACCTTAAACATAACAAACAACAAACAAGATGCCCAAACTAAATCATACCAGGAAAAAAATTCTGTTTGCCGAATGCTTCAATGTCTAACTCGGAAACTCCAACGCAATGCTTCAATGTCTAACTCGGAAACTCCAACACAATGCTTCAATGTCTACCTCAACAACTCCTTCGATTCTGTTCAACGCAATGCTAAAACTGCTTCGATGAATTCTCTAACTCGGAAACTCCAACGCAATGCTTCAATGTTTACCTCAGTAACTCCTTCGATTCTGTTCCACTCTGTTAAACGTAAACCCGCACTGTTTCAGTTTTCTTGGGAAGGAAATTGAAGTACCCATGCAATAATAGATGAAAATGGATATAGCTTTGATTCTAGAATTTCAATTTCAAAGAATAACAGGAAGGAAATGAGGAACGCAAATTCGATTTGGGAAATAAGGGTTGATAGGATATTGTGAAATGGTTTAAGAAACCGGTTGCCTGATGTAATTCCATTTAAGCATTAAAACGATGTCGTTTTACCCTTTCCAAAACGATGTCGTTTTGATGCAAACTCAAATTTTCTATTTAATATGTAAATATAATTTATATTAATTAATTTTTCTTAATTAATTATTATCTCAATTTGTCGGTTAAAACTTAATATTAATAATTTAATTTGCTATTTATATTTTTGAAATATATATATATACATATATATATATATTAGGTATATACATTGAAAAATTATATACATTAATAATTTATACATTGCTACGGATTTAGCTACGAAATTAAATCCGTAGCTAAATTGTGATGGATTTAGCTATGGAATTAATTCTGTCGCTAAATTGTGACGGATTTAGCTACGGAATTAATTCCGTCGCGAAATTGTGACGAATTTAGCTACCCCTTTGTATTCCGTCATTATTTATCTTATTCTGTAGCTATTCCGTTTCTATTTAGCTACGGAATTAATCCGTAGCTAAATTCCGTAGCTATTGAGCTAATTTTTTGTAGT
>CANYBF011214299.1:0-23566 GCA_948192965.1 Dalechampia spathulata | reverse complement strand
CTTCAAAATAATTATCATTTTATTTATTTATTATTTTAATAGTATTTATCTTACTATTAAAATAATTTAAATTTAGATAATAAATTGGATAATTTTGATTGGTTTAAAATCTATTTAATTTATTAGATTAAGATAATTTAATCTAATTATTTTATAGATCAAAAATAATTGTTTAATTTAAAAGTAATATTTATCTTTATATAAATTTTAAAAAATAATATTTTTCTTTCAATTAAAATTAAAAAAGTAATATTTATCTTCATGTAAATTTTAAAAAATAATATTTATCTTTGAATTATTAAAATTAAAAGGGAGAAGGGTAGACTTGTATTTTCACTTCCTCCCTCTTCCCACTTTTAATATGTATATGATAACTAAAGCAATCTTTCAAAAAATTATGATTTATTAATTACCCTTAAAGAATTCAACCCCACAAAAGCCCAAAACTCTCACAAGTTTATTATTTAGTTTAATATATCATTTACTATTATTTATTATTTATTTTAATATATAGTTACTGTTATTTTATTTTTTAAATTTCATTTATTGTCAATTTATTTTTTATTTTAATATATCCATTACTATTAATAAAATTCAAAAATTTACTATTTATTTTAATATAATGTTAATTTTTTTGAAAAAATTTGATACTATAAAATTTAATAAATATAGGTATATATATATCAATTGGTAGATATAATAGATATTTATCTACCTCACAATATATTATAAGGTAGATAAATATTTTTATCATAAATGTTTATAAACTTATCAATCAATATATATCATTTACTATAATAACAAAAAATAGTAAAACCAATCAAATCATCAAAATAAATATAATTTCATATAACACTATTTATAATTAAAATATCAAAAAAATATCAATATTACTTCAAAATCTTCATGCTGATTTTTAATTATTATATAGTGTTATATACGTAAACTTATATTTATCTATCAATATCTATTTATATTTACTTATATTTATCATATCTACCATATAAACTACATCTATATATATAAACAAATCTGATCAACTAATAATGCTACTAATAGAAACAAACACATTCAAAAAAATTTTAAAAACAAATCATAAATTAATAATACTTACAAGAATAAAACATTCAAAAAAATTAAAAAAAGTGAAAGAAATAAGAAAAACATATCTATTATATTTTTATAGAAAAATAAATATGCTAAACATTCAACAATATTATTACAAAAATAAAAAATATTGAAAAGAACAAATGAAAGAAAAAGATGATGACAACAATGAAGAAAAAATCATCCATTGAAGAAGAAGATCCTTAACTGAGATACACTTTGATAATTTCTTTTGATGATATTTTGTTATGATAAAATTTAATGTTCTTTTTATTTTTATTTTATAAAAAAAGAAAGAAAAGGAGAAGAAGGACTATAAGAAGATGATAGGAGAGAAAATGAACAAGATTGTTAGACCATAGGTTTTGAGTATTGTATCACGTGTGAGTCAATTTAAGTTATTTGTAATTTTCTAAGTGTTTTTGTGTTTGGTACGGGCGTACCAACTATCATATGTGGATGGTACGACCAGACAGCTAGGCATACCAAGTGTGTATTGTTTCATTGGTTTTGGTACGGGTGTACCATTGGTTGGTACGGGTGTATGTCAACTCGCAGGAATTTAGTTTATCAGTAAACCTGCTTCGATACGGGCGTACCAATGTGTGGTACGGGCGTACGCGAACTCGCAGGAAAATCTGTTTGTCAGGAAACTTGGGTTGGTACGGGCGTACCAAGTGATGGTACGGCCGTACCACAGTTCCCTCCCATTTTCCAACGGCTAGTTTTGAATTCATACGGGCGTACAAGTACTGTACGGCCGTACGCATCTTAGAAATTAGGTTTTAAAGTCTGTAAAATGGCTAGTTTCATAACAACAACTTTTACACTTTCTTTGCTAACGAAAATATACTTGCAGAGCAATTGTTCTTGAGCTATTCTCACCTTTTACAAATAATTTTTGAGCTTATTTCTACATTTGCTCTTTGTGTATTATTGTAATCTTTGTGGGTTTGGTGTGAGATTAATCCATTGGGGATTATTGTGTATTTGAGTTGTGTGTGAGGATTGATATTGTAAAGGTTAGAGTAAGCCTTGAAAACACTGGGGATTGGATTCATTTGTGAATCCTTTGTTGTAATTGATTGAATTTTTAGTGGAACCCTAAGTAGAGACTTAGGAGAAAGTGGACGTAGGCAAGAGTTTGTCGAACCACTATAAACCGCACGTGTTGCCAGCAATTATAGGGATTTCATCTATATACAAAGCATGTGGATTGAATCAATGTATCAATTTCCACTATTAAATAAAAAAAGGTAGTTATGTTCTTTTTCAATCCTCATATTCCATTATGTTTATCAATGTTTTAACTCACTATGCATATGTTGTGCCTTGTAATTATTTTGTTATGTGTTACTTGTGATAATGTTGTGTTTTGTTATGTTTGTTATAGATAATTACACCAACCCTAACTTGAAATTTCATATGTGATAGGTTAATTGATTGACTAACTTGTTGAGGTAGCATCTCAAAATAAATGCTACGTAGGTAGATAAGATGAGCATTAAGCTAGACCCGTCATAGCTATAAAGTAAAGGAGTAACACATCACTCATTCTAACCTTCAATGATCAAAAAATAACTTTTTCGAAAAATTAATGAAAAAACTTGTAAAAAAAAACAAGATATCAAACTTGTAAAATGCAAAATAAAAGAAAGATATATATTTTCTTATGATTGAATCAAAATGAACAAGAGATGAGTATATGATAAAAGAGATAACGATGAATAATGATAAAAAAATGAAAAAAAAATGTAACTAAAATTTATTCAAAAAGAATTTTCTTTTTTTATTATTTTTTGAATTATATATCGAACATAAAATAACATAATTTTGTATTCATAAATATATGTTATATCTAATATATTTAACAAATTATATAGATATTCAATTATCATGAAAATGACTTTTTTAATTAGTTTGATTTATTTAATTTTTAATTATTTTGATTTAATTTCAATTTTTAATTACTTTGATTTAATTTTAATTTTATAAATTAAATATTTGGATTTAATTTAAAATTTTCATAAAACTGAGAGAATAAACAGGGCTATTGCCATTTATCCTTGATAAGAATGACATGAAAAGCAAGCAAGCCATGAACAGCACTTTATACTAAAAAGAGATGGGGACATGGATGGAGGAAGTAACAACATTCATGCACAATTATTGACACGAGAAAAAGACAAAGCCATATATATAAGGGTCCCCTTCCCTCTCGTGTCTTACATTAAAAGAAAAGGAAAAAGAAACAGACAGACATGTATGGTGGTGGTGACGGTGGTGCTGTGGTGGTGGTAGTGGTGGTGGGGTTTCGGATTATGAAGCCACACGTGGGATTCCTAAAAGCTGCTCTTTTGACCAACCCATCTTCTTCCTCATTAGCTTTTCTTTTTTTCCCTTTGAAATTGTAAATTCATTTATCAGATTTCCATGTAAATTACAATATGTATTAACATTTTAAATCATAGTTTATTTTAAAAATTATAACCATATTATATTTAAAATCAAATGTATAATTTTTTATTTAATTCATATATAATAAATATAAATTTAATATATATTAATATTATATTTAAAATACTTCATTTTTCTTATGAGGAAAGATGATCTACAATTTAGATATCTCAATAATTCATATACTTCATAAGATTATAGATCCATTAATGATAGAATGATATATATTAATTTTTATTAAATATCAATCATTCATTAATTTTATACTAATTAATATATAATTCATCATTAATTATTAGTATATAAATAATAATCAATGATATTTAATAAAAATTAATATATATTATTATATTATTAATAGATTCATAATTCGATACAGTTCTTTCTTCTACTCTAAGCATTATTGAATTTATTTATTACATTATATATTTTTAAATCTATCATGAAATGAAAATAAAATAATTATAAGTATTCAATTTAAAACATCTAGAATTTTTATTTGTAAATAGAATTAAATGAAACAAATTAAATGGAAAAAATATTTTGTAATATGAAGTTAGATTCTAAGTTAATAATATATTATGACACACCAACTAACATTAAACATTCTGACTTAGCACTTTTTGTGGGATATTTTACAAAAATAGTTTTTTATTTTTTTATTTTTTTTAATTATGCTACTTTTAGGCTATTCGTAAAAATAATAATCTTTTAAAAGCCATTAGATTTTTAATTCTCTTTATAATATTATTGTCTTAAATGCTGCATTAGATTTCATTAAAATTTTGTTAAATTTTAGAAATGGATATTCTTACAAAAATTTTTTATAAATTTGAAAAAATGCAATATTTTTAAAATATATAAAGTTGATATATAAATTAATAAAAATAATTTCAATTATCTGTACGAATTATAAGTAAAATAATGAAGATTTATGAATATATAACACTCTTTTAAATTGCTATCTCAGGGTCTAAGTAAGGGCAACGTTATTGTGAGATTTCCATTATAATTCTTGGTCGAATTCGAATTCAAAATAACACTTATAGACCCGTATGACGCTCGTATTCAGATACTACCTTCAACAAACCAGTCGATTAATTACACTATATGACTAGCTTGAGGAATATAATGAAATTCATTCTTTCGAATCATGTTCTACCTATTTTCCCTTTACATAAAATCTTTCTCCGTGAGGGAAATGACTAATCATTTTACATTGTCTAAAACCTAAAAAGATTAAGAGAAAAAAAAGAAAAACGAGCTTGAAAGCAAGAAGATCAGATGAGTAGCCAAAGGGAGTAAGAATTTTGGCTGGAAAAAGAGCATGGTGGCTTGGGGTTTGCGGTCCAAAATGGTGGCTCAAACCTCACACGGCCATGTCCTTTGTTATTAATTATGCCAACAAAAAGAAGAACAAATAATCACGTATCAGAACCACAACATGTTAATACATCAACAAGGAAAGGACAATGAATAAAAGAAACTGAGTCTGATAATCTTAATCTTTTTGAACACCCAATTCCTCGTACTATTCATCAAGAATCGAGAGAATAACAATCACAGATCATCTGCATATTCTTCTTCTTCTGAATACAACCCTAAGGACTACCTTCTAATACACAAAAAAAAAAAAAGAAAGATCATTGGAAAGAACAGAAGAATCTGTTATCGAATGACCAAAACTCGGTCGTCTTTGATTCATGTTATGGAAGATGTTTACATATAATCTCTTTCAAGATAAAGAAAGAAAGAAAAAAAAAGAAAGGTTGAAGAAGGATTAATCATGCCAGCAAAGAAGCATGACAACACATCTCCTTATAATATAAAGCCTAGCTTTCTGTTCTCTAAAGGCAAATCCAAGTCCTTTGTTAGATAGCCTTCTCTTTGATCCTCCGATGGTGGCTCCTGCACTGCTCATCTTCATCATGAATCTTGCTATGTACACCCTAATGGAATTTATATCTTATCAATTTTTTTTTTTTTTTGTGTTATGGGTATTTTTGGATGTGGGAAGAGTGATGTGTTTGATATTTTTTGTGTTTTTTTCTTTGATCAATCTAGTAATAGAAGGAAATTAACATGGAAGAGCTTAGGGGTATGGAGTTATATATATAGGGGCAAAAAAATGTCATTATTTCGAAATTAAATTATTGCTGAATTTATCTTATTGCTTTTTTACACACACATGTATGTTGATATATAAAATTAATAAGTATTTATTTTTTCTCATATATTTAATATTCAAATCTAACTTGTGAGGATGATAAATTATTAGCCTCGAATATTCTTATTTCGATAAATATAACATCTTTATAAAGTAACAATTATGGTATTAATTTTTAGTACTATTGTATTTTTAAAAATTTAAATTCAAAATCAAAAAGGGATATATATATCAAAGCAAAATAGCTAGGCATATGTTGCCACAGGAGGTAATGGTGTGGTCCTGGGTAACATTGGTCTAGAAAAAGAGGCAACCATGGGGCTTGAAAGGCCATGCAGTGTCCCCTAACCCACCAGACAATTAGCCTCTGCCCTCCACTCCCCCACTTAGGTGCCATACATTCATAATTTCGTGCTTTTCCTTTCATACCATCTCATATTTTACAATTTATTCATTTATAAAATAATATGAATCTGAATAATGTACATTTAATAATAATAATAATAATAATATCCAGCAAACAAATAATAACCCATATATAGGAACATTATATAATACTATTTCTTTTTGTCATGGACCAATTTGGTTTAATTTTAATGTTCAAAATTTTACTCTATTTAGTTTGATTTTCAAATATTTTTTAAATGTTTATATTAATTTATTAATTTCACATTATAATTTTTGATTTTTTAAAATCAAACCAAGCTAAAATTCTTATTAATGGATTATGTTAAGTAGGATTGGGTGTGCTAACCTATAGTGCTGTGTAGGCATCACCCACTAGCTATAATGGGTTGGCCATGGCTTCAATAAGATGACAAGTGAGGATGTGAAGATGATGAACAAATTCTGTTCTTTTTATCTATCAAGTGATCTTTTAATTTTCTTTTCATTTTGGTTGGATCCACCTAATAAAATGGCAATATGTGATGATTATGAGAGGAAAATGATGGGTTGAATCCTACATAGCAATGCATATTAACAGACTTTAATTAGCTACTACGTTTAAAATATTAGCATTATGAAATCATCCTCATGTTTGTTTCGTATGATATTTTTTCATATATTTCGATTATTTGTTTCCGGTATTAAAAATCATGTGTATAAAATGAATTTCTTTAATATGTATAATTATTTTTTAAATTTTCAAATTTCTAGATATTTAATTGAAAGATAAAATTTACTTTGATCGAAATTTTTTTATAAAAAAATATTTAATCTTATTAACATATTTAATTAAAATATATATATTAGCATAAAAAAAAAAAGGAATTATTGATTGGAATTGGATTATATTATGAAAATGACAGAATATCATATCTCTTGTTAATTTTAATTTGATTATTAATTTATAAATAATAATGATGATTTTAAAAAAAATTCAAAAAATATAATTATCTTATATATATATATATTTTAAAATTCGAATTGAAAATGAGATTCAAAATAGTGAAGTTTGTTTTTGAGATTTGGACTATGACTAGATAATATGTGATATTTTTTGTAATATAATTTACATTCTTCTTCTTCCTAAATTATATGGATCTAAAAAATAATGATAACATGAACATAATTACATATAACATAAAATAAAAAATAAAAAAGATTAAAAAGAACCCACCCACATTTATCATAGGAATGAACTTTAGAGCTCTAAAAAGATATACAACAAAAATTTAGAGATAATAAGATAGTTTTTTGGTATTTTTTTCTAGATTTATTATCATTTAAACCATATGTGTAAATTCATATCTATTTTATATTAAAATATCTATATTTAATAAATGATACTAAATTAATAAATTATTTAACCTAAAAATAAATTTAGTGAAATCATTGATAATTTTATACATCTCTAGTAATAGTCATGTCAAAAACTATTATATGTGATAGAAACACTAATTATTATATCAATGATGATAATCAATGACCATACACGCAATCCATGGACTTTTATCTAAACAATAGGTCCAATTGAATTTGGACTTGGGATTAGGCTTGGGCTTGGGCTTGGGCCCCAATTTTCTCTTAAACCAACCTCTCATCAAGCATTTGCCTTGGCTCATGGTAGGTGGCATGCATTAACCCCTTCAACAAAAATACCTCTTGTGTTATTTTAACAAAAAAAAATTTAATAAAACATAATAATACTTAATTTTATATTGAAAATTTGAACTAAAATAAATCATTTTCATCAATTCGATTTTTATACAATTCAATCGATTTATTATTCGATTTATTATTCGATTTAGTTTAGTAGTTAAATCGTTCATTGCATACTCTTAAGCCATGAAGTATTTTCATTAAAAAAAAAATCACATTATTATTTTATAAAATGATAAATGATTTGGAAGGTATTTGTGAAAATAACGTTTATTGTATATAAATAGTAAATTTTTTACTTTTTTATATTTTGTTATATTAATTTTACCTTAATTTTATATTAAACTTTTCCAAATCATACATTTAATTTTTATTAAGCCCTTAAATCAGTTATTTTCTTAAAAAAATTTAAAATCCATCGTTTTTTTAATATTTTATAAAAGCATGATATTTTTAAAAAATTTAATATTTTTTGGTAATTACGTAAAAATCTCCTAAAATTTTGGAGCTTACCAATATAATTTAAAATATTTTTGCTGACATACATTATTTAAAAAATAAATTCTTTCATGGATTTTAATGATGCAGATGAATCAAGTTATTTACGAGCTACCGAAAGTTTGACATGATTAAAGTTTATTCAAACTCACTTCATGAATGAGCAGAAATTTAAGCTAGACAATGTTCAACTCATTTAAATTCTTGATAACTTATTAATTTAAGTTAAAATTTTTAATTTTAAATATATAATATATAAATTTATAACCATATAAATATATATAAATATTTTTTAATTTAATTATTAATATAAAATTATAAATATTTATTAAATATTATATTTTTTATTAATACTTTTATTTATTTTAAAAATAAAAAATGAATATTTTATTTTATAATTTATATTTATTATGATAATTTAATATTAGATTATGTTCATTTAAGTTTATGATATATCAAAAAATTTTAAAAACTCAATTCAAGCTTGTTTGATTAAAAAAGTCAAACCTGAACATTCAAACTTATTTATAAAGATGCTTAAGATTCTTTACAACTTCTTATCAATATTAAATAATTTATATAAAAATAAAAAATTTTAATATAAATTACTTGAATTTGAAAAATTGAAAATAAAGAAATAGTTAAATTTGGAAATACTAAAAGTAAAGGAATCGGACTATTTATTAAGATAAACTTTAGAGATATTTTTTGGTGATTAATCTTCTTTTTTTTTTTTTTTTTGGGAGGGTTGTAGAAGAAGAAGAAGAAGAAGAAAAAATAATAATGTTATGGGTGATGAAAATGAGGGAATCTGTGATAGTTTCTCCATGGTAACAAAATTGTCTAATTCTGACTTCCAAATCCCCATCACATGACTTGATGTATTATCCAACATTCAACTCTCATCATAATATCATATAAAATTTTATAAACATAATAATTTCCTTTAATCAATTTAATTATCAAATTGAATTAACAAATTTTCAATTTAAAAATCTATAAATTAAATTGAATTGGTTTGATTTGATTTTTAATTGAAACCGTAATTTACTCGTCCTATTTATTGTAAAATTAATAAATCTATATTAATTTAAAATAAACATTTCAACAAATAAATATATATTAAATCCTTAAAAATATTACTTTATAAATATTTTTAAAATTTATTATTTTATAATTTTTCATCCATTTTTAACATTTTTAATAAGGTTAACTTTTTTGCATGCCTATTTCCAACTGTTGAAAACAATTTCCTCATAAAACAACAAAAGTAATAATTCAGAGGCTTTCAGGGGTCAACTCCTTAGAAAAAATAATAAATTAATTTGAATTAAATTATTACATGGATTTCAGTTCATGATTATCTCACAAGTAAAAAATGTATATAAATGTAATTTATTAATTTAAATTATGATCCCTAATTATTGATGAACGTTAATCATGTTTATTAGCCATAATATTAACGTTAATCACATTCGACAAACACGTGACAAATTCTGCAACTAATTAAAGCAAGGTCTGCTTCATTCATTATTAATTGAATGATGGCCAAGAAAAGCCATCATTTTCTGTATTCTTCAGATCTTGCTTAACACATGTTTTCCTTGTTTTTTCATAATTAATACCAAATTTTATATGATAAAATTTATTTTATTTCCATTGAATTTAATTAATTTTTTAAAAATAATTATTAAAATTCGATTAGAAAAATTAACTGTTTGGATAATCATCATTCTTTTTAGTAATCAAAAACTATCTCCATGATAGTTAGTTAGTATATATCAACGGTTGGCATAATTTTATTTATATAATATTTTAAAAGTTAAAATATTAAATAAAATAATTGATTTTATAACTTAAATTTGTACGAAAATAAATAAAATAGTAAGAATTTAATTTTAAAAATTAACAAACAAATTTCATAAAATACTATTTAAATTTATAAAATCAGTATAAATATCATGTTAATGAATAATATAAATAAAAATATTATCTTCGCTTAATAAAAAATCTGTCTGATAATTTATAATTTTATTTGACTTGCACATTTAATTACTTTCAATTACATCTATAAACTTTAACTGTGAATATTAATTTAGACTTATAATAACCAAATAATATTAAAAACCAAATGCTTGATTTACAATAGGGAATTCCCTAATCCCATTTTTAGTAATTTAGACTTATAATATGAAGGCTAAGTAGAGCCACGCAGCCTTTTGAAAAGGCCACCACGTCTAATTATGGAAACTAATTATATTAATTAATTAATTAATATTGCATGGTGGAAATATTATATTGTTTTTTTTATCATTTATAAAATAATTGACATGTCGGCAACATAAGGCCAAAAATAATATATTAAGACTTTGATTGATTTCTTCCACTAACGAAAAGACGAATAAGGGAACCCACCAATCAAACTTATAATAAAATTAATTTCTAAATTAAATTAAACATGTCAACTCCATATAAAGAAAATTATTAATAATTTATATATTTAAATTGGGAATTTTTCAAAATAAAAATGGCATTTTTTTCAAATATAAAATTCAATAATTTGAATCTTATATTAAAAATTTTATAATGATTTAATTCCTAAGTTTGTCGTTTTTAGTGTATGGAGATTGCGTGTGAACGTTTGGATTTGGGAGGATTAAGAAACGAATAAAGTTTGGCTGCGGAATTATACGTCTTGTCGTTTTTGTTGACGTGGCAGAAACTTCTACATAAAAATTCAACTAGCCACTTGTTTTTTTACATGTTTGTTCTGTGAAAATGATTCATCATTCATGGAATTTATTTTGGATTTTTTTAAAAATTTATCGAAGATAATAAATTTAATATATATATATATATATATATTAAAATCTCAGATAAAATGGTTTAAAATATCATTATTTTTTAGATAATATTTTAAAAATATTTTATTATTAATAATTATGAGATTTACTTTTTATGTATTTTATATTTTATATTTTATTTATTAAATTTATAAATATTTTAATTCATACATTAACAAAAGTAATTAAAAAATGTATATTATTTAATAAAGAATTTAAAATTCAAAATAGAAAATTTATTTAAAACCAGAATATATGATTTTGCAGTAAATTATTTAAAAAAGAAAAAGAAAAAAGGCGATAAGTGGGACCATAAAGATAATAGGTATAAATAAAATCATAAAAAAAGGGATTAATGTAGTCAAGATTAAGGATGATTAAACCATCTTTAATTAATCATACTTTAGTTAATTAATCAAAATTAAAGGACCCTTACGAAGAAATTCAACTTTCCGTAATTGAAAATCTCCACATCAAAAGCATCCAAATCAAAGATTCTGCATTTTCCTTTTTCTATTTATATATTTTATTTGATTTCGTCACAATATTTTTTAAAATAAAAATATATATTGTGGAAGGAAGTCGGCGGCATGACGTGGCATTACTAATCTTAGTGTTGAGTAGCTTGGTTAGAATAAAACAAACAATATATTAATAAAAAAAACTAATTCTATAGTTAAATCCTTTATTTTAATCATAAACATGACGAATTTTAAAAAATGAATGGCTTTTATAATTCAATTTATTATTACTTAATAATTAAAATTAATATCATAAGTTACGTAATTTAATTTATTTAATTAAATCAACATAATAAGTTATGAATTTTTTATTTTTTATGATCAAAACTTCTTAGAAAACATATATCAAATTAATAAGTTTCATGATTTTTAGTAATTAAATTTATTAAATAATTTATATATTTTGTATTCAAAAATTTTTAATACTTGCATTATGCATTTAACATTCAAATTTAAATTTTTAATTTTATCAAATATTATCGAATATTTATATAAAAAATAAATTAACTAAAAATAGATTTTACAAGTCTTTGAAGAAATTATTGCGTCATACTAATAATTAACTATACAAATTTTAGAAATTTAAGTAATATTTAGTCAAAAATTAATTAAGATAACTGCCAGAGTTTTATATTGAACAACTACATAAAATATTAAATTAATCAAAAAATTTTAACTCTAAAATATTACTAAAAATAATTAATAACTACTAACTAACAACTAATATTCAAATAATTAAAAATTTATAATCAATTATTGAAACGATGAATTTGATGGAACCGAATGCAAAGACCGTGTCTAAGCAAAGTGGGGAAAGCCATGAGGGTTAGCCCATGTTTACTATATTCCTTATTTATTTTAATAATATTTTGCACATGAAAGATAACCACAAATCTTATATTTTAGTGAAAAATAAAAAAATAAAATATCAAGATATAGATGCAGATAAACACATGCTTTTTTGTTTTGTTTTGTTGCTTTTCAAAGATACTCGATGCCACTTAATCGCCAAATAGTGATTGCTGACATGTTAATTAAATTAATTAATCCAAAATTACATTCTTAATTATTATTAGTATGACATACCATAAAGTGCCTGATCAGAATTTATTTGATCCCATGGATAAGGATGTGACGTATTTGGTAACTAATTAGGAATATGATCATTAATTTAATATATACTTTTTGAATTAAAAGAAAAGGTGAAAATGTGATCCAATAGAACATTAATTAAATATCAAGGGGGGGAATTAGTTTATTCCTTAAGCTTATCTAAGTGGGAAAACGACACCCATCCGGGGCTGCCTTATCGATCTTACAGATAAATATGGTAGCATCTAAAGTAGTGTAATGTAGTTTCACATAACGTCAAACATTTCCATTCTCGTTTTATTTAATTAAATGTTTTCTTTAATTTATTTATTTTGATTATTACATATAATTTTTTTTACGAAAATAATATTATTACATATAATTTATTTTGATTCCTTAAATATAATGTTTTTGGCTCCATCCAATCAAGCTCTATCCATTAACAAGTTACTGGAATCAAAAGAATGATACCAAACAAGTATTATAGATTAATCATGTTGAAATTAATGTGACAAATTATTATAATACAAAAAAGGGTACAAATTATATATATATATATATATATATATATATATATATTACGTGTGTGCGTGTTCATTGTATTGGTCCCTGTCTGGGCGTATAATTTAATTACAACGTGTGATGTTCGTACTTTTTTTCGGGTATGCATTCGGATCCTAAATGTGGAATAATAATGTCCATGAGATCCCCTAAGATTGATTGATTTATATAATTATATAATATATAGTACCATATTAATGTACGACAATTTCATATCCCACAGTTTATTCAACTATACATTCATTTAAATTTATGATGGGTAGGTCCATTTTTAATTTTAGTTTTTTTTTCTTCAAAGTTTTATACGTATTTTATGCTTCCAAATTAAAATATATCTTATTAAATAAAGAAATTGATCTGAAAGTTTTTGTGAAAACTTCGATGTGTTATTTCTGTTAAACCATA
The DNA here is from genome assembly GCA_948192965.1 of Dalechampia spathulata. Lineage (NCBI taxonomy): Eukaryota > Viridiplantae > Streptophyta > Magnoliopsida > Malpighiales > Euphorbiaceae > Dalechampia > Dalechampia spathulata. The sequence continues at coordinate 9,812 of CANYBF011214299.1, read as the reverse complement.
CATATATACATACAATAGTTGCCAATAGAAGAAAATGCCTAAACAAAGCAAACTACCAAAAATAAGAAAATACATACAGCTGTATACAGGAAAAATATAAAACTTCCTAAACTATTCTTAATATTAAAAAATTAAATATGTATTTTATTTCATTCCTATCCCATGTTTTATAAAATTCAAATGTCGAATATATATATATTATTTGATATATTTAAGTTTCAAGATAATTTTAATTTTTAATTATTATATATTTTTTATAATATATAAGTTATTTTATTTTAAAATTTAATTTTAAATTTCTTGATAAAATTTAAAATTTTTTTATCATTTATAAACGTACCTTTAACTAGGGGTGTAAACGAGCTGAGTCATTCATGATCTACTCGGAACTTGATTCGATAAAAATTTGTTCAAGCTCGTTTAATAAATGAACTGAGCTCAAGCTAGACAATACTTGTCACACCCACATTTGACACCTTAGGAGTTTTTATACGATTGCATACGTATGTGTAGTGTATTTATGCTTGTGTATGCATCGTGATGACGTGCTGCTATGTATAATTGTATGTATGATTGATGGTATGCATGTTTGGTTGTGTTCTGGGGTATTTTAGGTGGCGTGGGAGTGAGTTAGAGGAGTTGGAAGAGGAGAGTGAGGTGTGGTACGGGCGTACGGGATCCGTACGATCGTACCGAACAGGGGAAGTAAGGGGTTTAGGGTTCCTCGAGGCTGTACGGGCGTACCAGAGGATGGTCCGGCCGTACGCGTGCTCGCAGGAATTTGGGTCTGTCAGGTGGAAGATGGACGTACGGGCGTACCGTCTCTCGCAGGGTTTTGGTTTATCAGGGTTTTTAGTTCGGTACGGGCGTACGGATGGTGGTACGGCCGTACGCGACTTAAGTTGGGCTTTTTAACAGTTAAGCATTAAGGGTTCCTTACCTATATTTTCCTTTTAAACGTCCCAAAACCCTAGAAAACACCTGAGGAAGGATTCTTAAGCACCGGGAGAGTGCGAGAGCGTGGAGTTGAAGCGAGGGCTTGTTAGAGACGGGATTACGGGCTTATGATAGCGGTCTTCTTACTTCAGGTCTGTGCTAGTTTGTATATGTTTGTGTTAGGATTTATTGGGTGTGATGCCTATTTACTTTCCTTCTTGTTCTACGGCCCTGTAAGGCCTAGAACATATGCCCGAGGATTGAGTCCCCTATGTTTGAGCCTGATTGTATGTTGTATGCTTGTGATTGTAGCTATGGGTTCCGAGAAGGAACGTATCTTGTGCTACGATGATTGGCCTTTAGGATTGTTATATGGCTTGTTCATGCAATATGAATGATGGCATAGCATATTATTGTGAGGGGATGAAATAAGGGTGGCGATATGAAGGTACGAGATGTACCGGTATTTATTAATTAGGGAGTGAGATGCTCCTACTGGTATGAGAGGTGCCAGAATTAATTGATACGATACGAGAATGAGATGTTCCCTGAAAAGAGTGCGAGAGGCACCAAACCGAGGGCGAGTGCAAAGCATTGTTGATCATTCATGGTTGTATGGCTAGACAGAGATTGTCGGTATTGGTTAGGCAGCGAGTGTCAGTATTGCTTGTGATACTGTTGATTGGCTGTGTGCCGTATAATTGGCTATGTGTCGTATGTTTGGCTATATGCCATATGGATTAACTTGTGTATATGTGTGACGTGTTATATGTTCCTAACACCATTGAGATTATTCTCAGTGTTTATCATTTGATGAACGTAGGTCCGAGTTCAGAGGGTGAGCACCGGGATTAGAAGTACAGCAGCTGGTTTGTATCTTTGACTTCTGGACGGACTCCTGCGGCTTGTATATTTGTGCATATTCCTTTGTATTTTAGTATTTGACAGTATATTAAATGTATTGTATAAGAATTCATTAATATAAAGGGGTTTTGTTATTAGTTTTTTTACCTTTATGTTTGTTGGATTCTTATACGAGCATTAGAGTTTAAAATCCCTTGTAGTATAATTGTTATTTTTCTGAGACGGGAAAGCAATGGTTATGTTACGGGATCGTCATCCCTTGGGTCTTGGGTCGGGGTGTGACAATACTCGATTCGTTTAAGCTCATGAGCCAACTCGATAAGAAGCTCGTGAATTTATGTAAAAAAATTTAATTTTAGATATATAATATATAAATTTATAATGATATAAATGTATAAAAATATTTTTTAATTTAATTATTGATATAAAATTATAAATATTTATGAAATATAATACTTTTATTAATAATTTTTTTATCTTTTAAGGAAAAAAAATAAAAAATTTATACTAAAATTTATATTTATTAGACTCATTTAAAGCTTAATTAAGCTCGTTTAAGATCATGATACATCAAAAATTTTGACAAGCTCGGCTCGAGCTCGACTCAATTATAAATGAATCAAGATTGAGCTAGATAAAACTCGATTTGGCTTGACTTGTTTACACCCTACTTTTAACTATTATTAGATTTAATTTAAATAATTGTTTCAGCTCCTTATCATATTAATTCCATTTTTTATTGAATATTTAGCCTATTAGAAAATGATTACTTTTTAAAAAATATTTATGAAAATAACAATTTCCAAAATAATTCAATAAAAATTGTGGGTTACATTTCCATTAGTTTTATAAAAATTATTATTTACATTAAATTTTTAAAATTACATGATATTATCATAAATAAAAATTAAATAAATTTAAAATATTTGATAGTATCATGGGTGATTATATTTATAATTATGTTATTTTTCTTATGATTATAATAAAATATTTAAAATAGGGTTTTTTTTCATTAAAAACGGGGGAAAAAGATGGTAATGTCAATCACAATAATGAAGTTATCGTCTTCTTTCACAATCACATGTTCCCACATGTAAGGAAAGAGTGGCAATTATTAGTAGAACGACATCTTTCCGTATCATTTCTCCCTGCATTACCGTACATCTACTTCTATGCCCTGTTTTCTTAATATTTTTTCCTAATTTTCACTAATAAATAAATAAATAAATATATATATATATATATATATATATTCAAACCAAGCATCACCTAGTGGAAAAATACTTACTTATAAATTATTAAATTAAATTACAATTTTTTTGATGTAATAAACATCCAACTTAAAAGCCATTATAAAATTAACATAATTAGGTTGGAAAAATCAAGCAATAAGCCATTAGAGAACAAACAAGGAAAACCCCAATTTTAGTGTGGATTTCATAGTTTATAATAGTAAATTTCAAAATTAATGGATTTTGCATAAAAAAATAAAATAAAATTTAAATTATTAATAAAATATGCATTAATTATTTCTTATCATCGAAAATAAACATTTCAAATCATAATAGAATATTGTGAGTATTTTATGTAGATTGAGTATATTATAAAAATATAATATATATTATTTAATACCAATTAATCTTAAAAGAATTGGTAATATATAAAATCGTATAAATGATATCCAAATTAAAATCATGAATTTGATTTTCAATGGTAGTAATTATTGAGAGAGAAGATTATTGATAATATATGAATAAATGATGAAAACAAGTAAATCAAATAATATATGTTAACACTCATATAATTAAATATATTAAATATCAATTAAATATTATTAATATATATCATAAAAATAATATATATATATATATTGATATTAATTAATTTTAAAAGGTTCATAAATACTAAAATTTATTATTTTTGATTTTGAAAGAATCAAACGAAGATTGGTAAGAAGATTCTTTTGCCCACATAAGAGATTTGATGATATTGCAATCCCAACAACACACCTATAGATTGGATAGTTGATCCAATGGTGCAAGATTGAAAAACATGGACAAATGAATGGGTTGATTTGCTATGGGTTGGTTGGTGCATGAACAATTCAATTATAGGCAGTCAAAAAAATACAAACATAATAATACCCACTTAAAAGGACACAATATTTCAAATTATGTATTCCCATTTTTTACTTTTATTTTATATACCTTATTCTTATCCAAAATTTCCTTTCATAAATAAAATTTATGTTCTATCATATAATTGCATCATATAATATAACTTATATTAAACATTCAAAACCATTACTTTTAAAAATTCATTGTTTTTATAATTTTTGAAAAATGACATTTTCATAAATTTTTGTGTTATTTTTCAAAAAATCACAAAAAAAGTTCATAAATAAAATTATTCAATCCTTACATTACTCTTATAAATTGTATTAATATAATATTATCTTTCTCTTTAAAACCATTGCAATTTGCATATAAATTTTTTTAGAAGATAATCTTACATGCATCAATTATGCTATATCATCTAATTCTTGTAGAACTCTTATAAATCATTTTTTTTCATTCATATATATATATATATATATATGTTATTTGAAAAGGGGTTTTGAATAGAATTGAACCTAGGCAATAGGACAAAAACAAAGGTAGAGAAGGAGGAATCAAAGGTTGGTGATGGATCATCTCCTCTTTCTCTTTTCATTAATGGTTAAAATTTTTATCATGGGATGAGTTGTTTTGTCCTTGATGTTTATCCATTCCCAATCCCCTTCTCCATGCCCCTCCCCTTTCCTTATTAATCGCCTCCCACCACCACCCCCTTCCCTTTTGTATGGAGGCTTTGAGGCCCACTTATCCATATCTATATGTTTATTTAATATTGGGATAAATATATATAATATTCTTTTAATTAATTCTTAAATAACCCAAATATTGATTGTTTTTGTTTCATTTAGTCATCACTCATTTGGATTTTTATATTTAAAGACCTCTAACAAACTCCCATGTTGCTAGGATTACCAAGAAGTTATAATACACATCTTGAATCCAATTATAGAACGTTCTTGAAATTTTATTTATTTTTTAATTCTACGATAATAAATTAAAAATTTACAAATTTTTATCTATATAGTCATCTTTTTTTATTATGGCATTATTAATATGAAATAAAATAATTTAAAATATTTTTTAAAAAATAAAATTTAATTTATATCAAAATTCTCATCAAATGATATTTATCATCGTTCATGAAAAAAATGAAGTTATTAAATTAAATATCTGAAAATTATTAATATACCTTGCAGGCATGAGATTGATAGATTGGTTTGTAGAGAGAGAGAGAGAGAGAGAGGGGGGTGTGTGGGGAGTAGCAGCAAAGTTCAGGGGGAATGAACTTGGGGGAGGGGAACACGGTCCACAATCATGTGAACCCCATCATCATCTTGTCTTTTTTAGCTCGTGGGTCCTACCGCACCATATCTCTCCCCTCGCACAACTCACGCATCCTTCCTTCCTCGTCGTCCGTCAATTTTCCCTCCTTACTATACTTTTGCCCTCATTAAAATAAAAAATAAATAAATTCATTTTCTTTTTCATCTTTATTTGAATTTTGAAATTCATATATTTTAACATCAAAATTCATCATTAAAAAAATAACATAATTTTTTTTCTGTCTATATATCTTTTCTCCTATTTTTCATATATTTAAATTTAAAATATAAATTTTTATTACTTATAATAAGATACTAAATAGTCCAGAAATATAAAAATTCTAGACTCTTTTACTATTCTTATTGAACTACTTCTAAAAGCAATAAGAAATATTTTTTTTAAATCTATCAAAAAACTATTTTTAAAAATTTGTCAAAATAATAAAACTTTAAAGAAAATTTATAAAAATATTATTTTAAAAATTTCATGTAAATTTACTTTTAAATTATTTTTAACTATAAAAAATTATTTTAAATTTATTTCATAATTATTCGAAGTTTGACGTCTCTTATTTTTAAAAAATATATAATATTATTAAAACTATAAAATAAAATCAATTATTTTTATAATTAACACAAAAAAAGAATGAATATTTTTTGCATCAAGTTTTTTTATTCTAAATTAAAAGAAATTAATAATTTCATAAAACAATTTTCTTTGTAATAAAAAAAATTTTAAATTTAACTTTTGAAATAAAATAATTAATTTAAGTGCCTATTAATTGAAGAGGGAGGCAATATTGGAAGCAATGTTATCAACAACTTGCTTTTCCTCTGCTTCTGCTGCTTTTTCAACCTTTCTTCCTTTACGTGTTTGCGTGTGTGTGGGTGTATATATATGTTACACTCTAATCACAACCCAATTCATACTTCTCCTTGTTCTTGCATCTTAGCTAGTCAACAACATTAAAAAGAAAAGTAAATATCATATCCAAATTTCTATCTTCAGAATCAAGAAGCAAAAACAGAACACCAGGTTGGAAAGACATGGACGGAAGCTGCATGGATGAGAGCACTGCAAGCGACTCTATCTCTACAACAATATCCACCGCTCCAACTTCAAATATCTCTCCGCCACCGTCTGTATCTCCTTATTCTCCGCCCTGCCGCGTCCGCAGTGGCGGAAGTGTTGTACTTGACTCCGAATCTGGCATCGAAGCAGAATCCCGCAAACTTACTTCTTCTAAATATAAAGGAGTTGTTCCCCAACCAAACGGCCGTTGGGGTGCTCAGATTTACGAGAAACACCAGCGAGTTTGGCTTGGTACTTTCAATGAAGAAGATGAAGCCGCCAGAGCTTATGACATCGCCGTACAAAAGTTCCGTGGGCGTGATGCTATCACCAACTTCAAGCCTAAAGAAACCCATCACGTTCATCATCATAAGCATGACGATCATCTATCTGAAGAAGAACAAGAAGAGGATGACCAAGAAATCGAAACAGCTTTCTTGAACTCTCATTCGAAAGCTGAAATAGTTGACATGCTTAGAAAACATACTTACAACGATGAGTTAGAACAAAGCAAACGTAACTACCTTAGAGGAAATTCTGGCAATAATGACGCCAATGGAGACAGATTTCAAAGCAGAACCAACTCCATGACAACTCGAGAGCAGCTTTTCGAGAAAACAGTGACGCCAAGCGATGTTGGGAAGCTGAACCGGCTAGTAATACCAAAGCAACAAGCGGAAAAACACTTTCCTTTACAAAATGGAGGGGATTTAAATAAAGGGTTGTTGTTAAATTTCGAAGATTCAATTACGGGAAAAGTATGGAGATTCAGGTATTCTTATTGGAACAGTAGCCAAAGTTATGTGTTGACGAAAGGATGGAGCCGGTTCGTCAAAGAGAAGAACTTAAAAGCCGGTGATATTGTTAGCTTTCAGAGGTCGGCTGGACCGGATAAACAGCTCTATATTGATTGGAAAGTGAGGGCAGTCGCTGGATCGAACCGGGTGGTTTGCTCGGTGCAACCGGTTCAGATGGTCAGACTGTTCGGGGTGGATCTATTTAAGGTGAGTGGAGATGGTCATGTTGGAGGGTACAATGGAAAAAGAATCAGGGAAATGGAATTTTTATCTCTAGATTGCATCGAGAAGAAACAAAGGGTGATTGGGGATTTGTGACATTCTGTAATTATTTTCGGGGGTGATTTTGTAATTTTATTATGTTTTGGGTCTTCTCTTGTCAGAAAATGCAAGTTGGAAGGGGGAAATTGTAAATTACAAGATAAAATCATAGTCAGAATCATTTTTTTTTTCAAGTTTTCTTATAGATGTGTCAAATCTTAATAAACAAAGGTTAATCATGTTGAAATCCTGTAATTCGTTAGCCGCTTATCTTAATTCATTATTATATTTTACATTTGTCAAACCAAAGCAAGATTAATTGTTTACCTTATTTAATATATTTGAAGTTAATTATTTATATATTTTTATTTCATTAAATTATTTTTTTTTATTTTTATTTTTTATTTTTTTATAATTTATATTTTAAATCTCTAATGGAATATAGCAAGCAAATATAGCTTTTCTATTTTTTTTATCTTCCAATAATCTATGCATAAGTAATATTATAATATTGATGGGATTATACATAGAGGTAATGATCATGGATATTGAAATAAAATATATTGTATTTTCATATATCAAAAAGAGGTATATATATATATAAAATTCATCTGAGACATGTGGCTTGATAGTTGGTATAAAACACCATAACAAACAAATAAAAAAAAAAACCAAATGGTATGAATAAAAATGTTGATGTTTACAATGATATTATTCATCAAAAATCGAGAACCTTATGTAAGATAGAATAATAGACCTTCTGTGATGCTTCGGTTAAAACTAATGTACCATTTGAAGACCCAATCAAAAGACCACCATCGTTTAAAGTCCCAATCAAAACCACCATCGCTTTGTTGTCCAATTAAAACAAAACTGTAAAGAAACCAGCCTTTTACAAAAAGAAACCTCAGTCTATCAAAAGAAAAAACCTAGTTTCCAAAAGATATTAGTATCTCCAATAGAAACTTTTGACAACTTGTTCTATTGTAGATTTGAAGACTCACCCATTTTTTGAAACCACTTATATTGATGAAACAAAACAACATGAACTTATGTTATTTTATCTTCACATACTTTAGTAGTAATCTTCAACTTCGTTATGAAGGCTCTTAGATGGAGGATGACTTCTTCAAAGTTGGCAACATTAAATGACTTTCTGAAGACATATGTTAGCTGTTCATCAGAGGGAACATGAACCGCACGAATGAAGCCACCTTTGAGATTGGTCCAAACAATATGGTAGTTGATTTCAATGTGCTTTGTTCTCTCACGAAAAATGAGATTAAAAATGAGATTGGCAGTGATGTGAAGAGCTGCCTTATTGTCACAATGTAGAGGAATCGATAGAGTGTGATTAATTTGAAACTCTCAAAGAGGATAAGAAACCCACCCATTTTAATTCAGCTATTGTTTTCACCAAGCTTTGGTATCAGCCTCTGCAAATGACTTGCTGACTGTATTTTATTTTCTTATCTTCCAGGAAATTAAGATGTCATAAAAAAAACACATAAATATCAATGAAGGACTTACAAGAAACAAGGCATGTCGCTTAATCTGTATCACAGAAGGTCGAAAGTGATAAAAAATTAGAAATCATAAAGAACATACCATATCCTTGTATTCCTTTTAGGTAACAAATAACATGCGAAGCAGCCTTAAGATGTTTTGTGGTTAGTTCTTGCATATACTGACTTAATTGTTGCATTGCATACGTGAGATCTAGTTGAGTTAAACCAAGATATAATAAGCAACCAACTAAACATTGATAGACCTTAGGATTATAAAGTTTTGGGGTAGTATCAACATCAAACAACATACCTCGAGGTAAAGGTATCTTAACTATTTTTGATGAGAGTTATTAAGAGTCTTGAATGAGATCACTGGTATATTTATATTGTTGAAGAAATAACCCAGTGGATGATCTAACAATTTCCATACCGAGAAAGTATTTCATTGGTCCAAGGTCCTTAATAGTGAAATTTGTATGCCGGAAAGCTTTGATTTTAAAGATTTGGTTGATGTATTCACCATATAAGCATATTATCAACATAGACAATCAAGGCGATAAAAGTTGGGCCATTGCCTTTTGTAAACAAACAAGTGTCAATCTCAGATTGGATGAAACCAAACTTAATGAGTGCTTGGGTAGTTCTTGATTCCAAGCTCTTCCTACTTGTTTGAGTCCATAAAGAATTTTATTCAGTTTGCAAACTTGACAAAACTTAGCTTTTTTGTGCCCCCTAGGTAGAAGCATGTACTGTTGGTTTGCGTAGTTAATGAGTAGCGGAAGAAATTTACAAAATTTTATTTTGAATCAGCAAACCAAAAGAATATCTTTGCATCAAAACACAGAGAAACAGGATTAGAGATTAGAAGCGACAGTTTGATAGTAACTCTTACATTCAATGCAGATGTCCTTCGTTCTTGATCTCTATTGCGTTTA
>CANYBF011214100.1:0-11620 GCA_948192965.1 Dalechampia spathulata | reverse complement strand
TAGCTTGTATATATGAGAGAGGCAGTAATGTATTTGTAGTTTTATGGTGGTTTGTACGGTTATTGTAATCAGAACCTTTGTATATTAATAAATATACTTGTTTATGGACATGTTCATTCAATTGAATGTATGTTGTTATCCAGGGTTATGTTTGGTTCTGTTATAGATTTCACCGCCATACTATCTGTTGTCCCATACGACGTATATTTATACAAGTTCAGGTTTCCCTTGTAGTGTATACAGTGGTTTCCCATATGGGAGGTCGTTGTGTATGCTACGGGAGCATGTTACTCCAGGTATGGGCTGGGCGTGACATGTAAGGTGGAAAATTATAGCCTTAAGTATTGAATTTCAATCCTTAACTTCCCATAATTGCATCATAAGTGATCCAACACCAAGATAGCTAACTTATTTGGTCCAATAATTCAACTAAATATAAATTTCTTTCATTAAATATGTATCATCTACATGCAAGTATATATATGTTCACTATTCATGCAAACTAATGTTTTTTTTAGCCCATTAAACATTATGGTTGTTTCCTAAATGCACATTCCACAAAATTTTAATTTTGCATTCAAAATGCATTCAAGTTTAATGCATAACTATTCCATAGGCATGTTTTCCTTAAATAGTTACCATGCATGTTATTGATATTACCCTATTTTACTGATAATTTAGGCTTAATTAATTTAGTTTTTCTTGATTAATTTATGTTAATTAGGTAATTTAGGTGTTAATTTACTTAACTTTGGTTAATTTATTTTACTTTATAAATATACTACTTAATTTACATTTTAATGTAGGGATAGTTTGGTAATTGTACAAAGGGGAAGGTGGTCTAAAAAGAGAGGAAAGGATTGGAAGCCATATGGAAAATAATCAATTAATTGAGTGGGAAAAGGGGGAGCAGAAAATAAGAGAGTAGAGGAGATACGACGCATAATAGATAGCAAACAGGAGGCATGAGTTTTTGGGGGAGAGCACTCAAAAGGAGAGAAAAGAGGAAGAGCTAAGCAGACCCATCTGAAGAGTTGCATGAGAGAAAACCTAGGAAGAAGCTATAGAATCAGGAGATTATAGCTTCATTTTTTTCTTTTCTTTTACTCTTCTTAGCATTTTCTTTTTAGACATGAATGAATATTTTCTACTCTGATTTTGAGATGGAGGGTTGATTAGTTGTTTAGGGTGTTGGGGGAATGTTTAAACATGGGTTATTGACTGTTTCATTCTTGTAGTATACAAACTTTGAATTTGTAGTTTTTACAATCTTCTTTATGAATATTTGCCCCATTCATAAAGTCTCATTTCCTGATTCACGGTTTTATTGCTTATAGACGAATGCTAAGGATATATTCAACTATTAAGTATTTGAATAGCATTGGTTAATGGATTGCTAGGGATATAGTCTATTTTCTTTTGCTACTCTTAATTCTGCTGGAATGTTACTATTGGTTACCCTTAGTTTTAGCATGAACCCACTACCCTGAACCTCTCTTTTGATTGATATTCCCATTATCTATTGTTTATTTCTCTACTTTATTATTCCATTTTCTGCTAATGATATCCTTATTATTTTACTATTTATTTTTGCTATTTGTTACTCTGCATTTTGCTATATTTTATTATTGTTATATTAGTTTATATTTTGCTGTTGTTGTTTCGATTGTTGTGCTAATATTTCTGCTACTCATTTAGTCTATTTTTACTGTTGTGTTTTTAGTTTACATTTTTTTTATTTCTTTACTGCTCTGTTTTTATGTTCCCAGCTATGACAGGTTCTATTTGAGTTTAATCTGCTACAATTATTTTACAGTTCTTTAATTTATGCTGATATAGGATTAGCTTGTTGTTGTCATATAAGCTTTGTCACTGTTATTTACTTTACTACTGTTAGTTTTATTGTTCTTACTTATAGTTATCTTTATTTAGCTGATTTAATCACTTTGCTCTTTGTTTATTTCTTAATCCCGATTCAATTTCACTTCATATTGAATGTCTTAGACTATTTAGTAGCTTTTAACTAGTGTTTGACTCCCTTAGTCCTTGTGGATGATACCCATTGCTACATTTTTGGGATTTTATTTTATATTTGCATTCGTGTATGAAAAATTATAATAGACAATTCAATTGTTAGAATTCTTAGTTTTGATAGACATTTAATTAATCATTTATGCCTATGCATGCATTTATCTTTTAGGTTTTATATCTTGTCCGCCTAAGTCAATTACTTAGATGGTAAGAAAGCAATCATACACCTTTCCTTAGTTTTATGGTAACAAACAAATTCCAACCCTCAAAATTATTAGTTCTTTATGTAAAACTCATATTTAATTGCCCATATTCTTATTTATTAATTTATTTGATTTCCATTTAATTGTTCATCCAATTGTAAAAATTTGAACTGTTATAGTCTTTCATTAACACAAAGGAAACAACCTATAATGTCTGATATACACATTCGATAACCTTTGATGCATCAACCATACATACATGTATGTCTCACTTATGTAACAATTCCCTTTTTATTTCATAATAAGCAAATACATAACTTCCGCTTTTAAAATACATATATACAAAACTAAATTAAATTATATGTCTTTATATATTTCCTAATGGTTTAACCAAAATAAATTAGTTGCTCATTAATTTTATCTATTAATAGATTTTAAAGCAACAATAAACTTCATCTTACCTAAGCTTCTGTAAGCAAATTATGTATCCTTACAAATCTAACAATCCATGTTGAAGTAATTACTTGTTTACTTCATGTTTAATAATTCAAGCATGTTAAACAGTAGTAAACAAACTCATATACATCTTGTTGCTTGACTCAACATCAATTCATTTTACTAAGAGTTAAACATCATCATTAACAACTATCCTTCTCCATGGTTGCACACAGTTTTTTATTAATTAATTCATGTACACGAAATTTATATAGCAACTAAATATGTCTATTGCTTACATACTCATTTGCCAGCTCATAAATCTTAATTGTTTAACACTAAGTAACATAATATATCATGCTATAGTAGCATTATTTTCCCTAACTAAATATCCTATTATATTCTTATTTAGTAACCCAATTTCTTTTCAATTAATATGTCCTAATAATTATTGTGTCTATTTCTTTATTTATTATTTTTAAAATCATAATTTAACATGATTTGAGTAAGTGAAACATTTATTGGTTCAACCACAGGTTTCTTACTAAAGTTATCACAATTTAATCCATATTAGTGACATCAATATTCATTTTTCATTTTAATAGAATCACATTACATATGTGGGTTTTATCAATATTATTAATGATTCCTTATCAATAACATATCCAACCATGAGATTGCTAAGAAATTACTTACACGATCAAGAGGATCAAACTACCATATTTAATACATACATGCTTTCATTCCAACATTCAACAACTTAATATATTTATCAAGGATACATGTACACATTCATATATACTACATTCATGAGATTAGCAACCTCAATAACTAAATTAGCAACCTTAATAACTAATTTACATATTCGCATATATATGTAAGTCCTATCATATGTTCAACCATATATACTCATATGTATTCAAGATAAATTGCATATTAAAATTTGGTTGCAAGCTTTGACACCTTAAGCATCAAAATAAAACCTTTCTTCTCTTTTTCTTAATACCATTTTTTAAGTATTATTTTTAGAGGTGAAAAAAGCTTACAAGAGAGGATATTATGCTGCTTAATAAATTATTAACCACAGAATAGAGGAGGAGCTTCCTCATGAGACTCTTTGATTTTGTTAAAGCATTAAGATAAACTACTACCCTTGGAAGATATAGTAGTAACCATTGAGAGAGAATGTAATTAGGGTTTCTTGAAAAGAAAAAGAAATACCTAAAGATTTAAATGATTATGAAAGTGAAGGATAAATGATTAGTAAAGAGTGATGGGAAAAAGGATGAGTAAACGAAATTTAGAAGGAATTTGAAAGAAAGGAAGGGATAAAAATGGTTGTTAAAGATGGAAAAGGCAAATAAAAAATGGTTGAGTGAGAGAAAACAAGGGCTAAAACATATTTTAGGGATTTATAATGAGAGTTAAAAATCATGTATGGTTGTACTAAATGACCCATACTGTTGTACAAAGCCTTTTGGAAAAAGTAAAGGAATAGAGAAATTAGAAGCATATGAGAATACCAAAATATATGTACAACCATACACAAGCTACTACCAAAAATGAGATGAAAGACATCCAGAAGTGAACAATCGTACAAGCTACCATGTACGGCCGTACAAAAGCTATTGTGAAAAATTTCAAAAAGTGAGAGAAGTGACTATATGAAAAACAATCAATGACAATAGGATCAAAGATAAAATTTTATATTTTTAATAAGAATAAAGTGTAAAAAGATAAGAAATGACAATTTTCAAGCAAAACAAATGTAGAAAAGACCAATCTATATATCTAGCTCATATCTAGTAGAATTAAGCCTCTTCTAACAAATGGGATTGGTGAAAATATTGATAAATTGATAAGTTATATCAATAAATTCTAACATAACTTTCCCTTTTTTTACATTATCATGCAAGAAATAATATTTAATATCAATATGTTTTCTCTTTGAATGTTGTATAGGATTTTTTGATAAGTTAATGATACTAGTATTATCACACTTAATTGAAGTACAAGAAATGTATAAGTTGTAGTCTCTTATTTATTGTTGAATCCATAATACTTAGGCATAACAAACCAATAGAAATATATTTAGCTTCAACAGTAGATAAAACAATAGTTTTATTTCTTACTAAACCAATAAACTAAACAATTTCCCATGAAATGACATGTACCTGAGGTGCTTTTTCTATCTAAAACATTCCCAATAAAATCAACAACAGAGAAAGCAATCACATCAAAAGTTGAATTCCTAAAATACTATAAAATATAATAAGAAGTGCCTATTAAATATTTAAAGATGCACTTGATAGTAAATAAATACCATTCTGTACAAGAAGATTGAAAACAAGCACACATGCATAGAACAAATATAATGTAATTTATACCTATTATATTTCTCTAGGAGAATATTGAAAACAAGCACACACACATGCATAGAAGTAGTTAGATAGAAAATACTACCTATTATACCTCTATATTTCTTTTGATATATACTTTTACCATTCTCATGTAAAGATAACTTTGTAGTTATGCTCATTGGAGTTTTGCTCAGATTTGCTCAATTCATTCCAAACTTCATAAGCATCTCTTGAGTGTACTTTTGTTGACTTATGAAAATTCCATCTTGATATTGTTTGACTTGAAGTTCAAGGAAGTGTTTCAGCTCTCCCATCATGTTCATCTCAAATTTGCCCTATATACACTTAGAAAATTCCTTGCATAAATCTTCATTACTAGCACCAAAGATAATATCATCCATACAAATTTATACAAGAAGATCATGTTTGTAATTTTTGATGAAAAGAGTAGCATCAAATTTTCTTTTTTAAAAAACCATGATCAATTAAAAAAGAGTTTAGCCTCTCATACCAAGCCTTTGGAGCTTGTTTTAAACCATATAAAGCTTTAGTAAGTTTATAAACATGTTTTGGAAAATGGAAATCTTCAAAGCTGGGAGGTTGTCCAACACAAACTTCCTCTTCAATAAACCCATTGAGAAAAGCACTTTTGACATCCATTTGGAAAATTTTAAAGTTCATGTATGATGTATATGCAAGCAACATCCAAATAGCTTCCAAATGAGCTACCAGGGTGAAGGTTTCATCATAATCAATTCCTTCTTGACTATAACTCTGCACAACCAATCTAGCTTTATTTCTTATTATAACACCATCGTCATCCAATTTATTTCTAAAAATCCATTTAATGCCAATAATAGAAATATCATTATGTTTTGGTACTAAGGTCCATACCTTATTTCTCTTAAATTAATTAAGTTTCTTTTGCATAGCAAGGACCTAATTTTCATTAGCTAGAGCCTCAGTAATGGTCCTTAGTTTTATTTGAGAGATGAATGCAATGTTATTATGAATTTCTTTAAAACGAGTTTGACTGGTTACCCTTGTTGAAGTTTCACCAATGATTTGCTCTTTGGGATGTCCTTTAGCAAAGTGCTAGTCATTTGGGAGATTATGTGAGATTTTTAGGGCTGCAAGGTGAGATGAGAGTTCATCTTCTTATCCTTTTTTGACTTTTGTGAGCGTTATAGCTTGAGATTCATCCTTATGACCTTTCTCATTTTTCATGAAAGTTCCTGCATCTTCATCATACAAATACTTTCTTGGACCAATGGAGTTAGTTTCATCAAAAACTGCATGCATAGACTCTTCCATTATTAAGGACCTTGGTTTAAAGAACCTATAAGACTTACTAGTGGTGGCATAACCAAGAAAAATACCTTTATTAGTTTTTGAATCAAGTTTTCTAAGGTTATCGTTGGTGTTTAATATAAAGCACTTGTATCCAAATACTCTTAGATATGAATGAAATCCTTGGTTTTCTACCATTCCATAGCTCATAAGGAGTTTTCTTCAAGATTGATCTTTGATGAACTTGATTTGATATATAGCAAGTTATATTGATAACTTCAACCTAAAAATATGAAGGTAAAATGATATTCACTAAGCATAGTGTGAGCAATGCCACAAAGAGTTATATTCTTCATTTCCATTACCCCATTTTGTTGAAGAGTTATAGGAGAAGAGAAGTTATGATTAATACCAAGATTGTTGCAAAATATTTTAAAGTTTTTATTTTGAAATTCTCTTCCATGACCACTTCTAATATAAAAAATGTAAAACCCTTTTTTCATTTTCCATATATTTAGTTAAAGTTTGAAAAGTATTAAAGGCATCATCTTTATAAGCTAGGAATGCAACCTAAGTGAATATAAAGTAGTCATCCACAATAACAAGTGCAAAATGCATGCTTCCTAAACTAGCTACTCTAGAAAGACCAAACAAATTCATGTAAAGTAATTAAATAAGCTTAGTAGTTGTTACCTTATTTTTGGGTTTGAATGAGGATTTCACTTGCTTACCTATTTGACAAGCTTCACACATTTTGTCTTTGAGAAATTTGATTTTTGGAAGACAAACAACATGTTCACTCTTTTCAAGATTTTTATGTTCTCAAAGCTTATGTGTTAAAGCCTTTTATGCCATAACTAAGAGTCCTCACTTATAGATATAAGAAACTTAACATTTTTGTTAGAAAAGTAATCTACATCAATTATATATACATTTTCAATTTTGCACCTTGAAAAATAACATTATCATTACTAATTCTATAGATAAGATAACCTTTTGGATCAAAGACTACTTTATAACCATTGTCACAAAGATTCTTTACCTCCCTTACCATTATCAATTACTCTACCTTTAGTATTGTCTCCAAAGGAGATATTTCCACCATCTCTTTTTCTCCAAGTGAGAGAATAAGGTCTCATTTTCAATCATGTATCTTGAACACCCACTATCAAGATACCACTTGTTCATATTCACTTTGGATATCAAGTTTACCTATAATAAACAAAACAAAATCATTTGATTTTAGGTACCCAAATGTATTTGGGTCCTTAAGAGTTAGTTACAAAAGTCATTTGGGTTGCAATCCCAATGACTTTTCCTAATAAAGCACTTATTACCAGTATGCCCTTTCTTACTACAATAATGACATGTTATATTTTTAAATCTAGAAACATGATAGTTAATTGACTTTCTTTCCACTACAAGATGCATGAATGTTATTCATTTTACATGAATAAGAGCACTTATGGAATTTTTCATGTTTATTATTGGATCTAGTGAAATGTTTGGTGTGAAATTTTTTTCATCTCCCATTTCCTTTCACTTTCACTAAAGGTTAAAGAGGATGTCGTTAGAAATATAGGTCCTTTAGATGAATATGGAGAGCTTTAATTGAAACTAATTCCCTTTTTAAGACCTTTAAGATTTTGATATTTTAAAATTGTATCAATTTTCATAGCACCCACTTCAAACTTAGAAAGAGTTTCTTTTAATAAGTCTCTTTCCTTAAAAACTTCTTCCTTTTGATTTTTCAAAGTCTCATTTTCTTTTCTCAAAATGATATTTTGCTTTTTCTTTGAAACACTTGAAAACTTGCTTTTAAAAATCTTATTTGTAATTAACAATTGCTTATATTTATTCAAAAGAATTTCTAATGTATCTTCTTTATCATCCACTTCATCATTATAGTAAGTTTCAGATGAAGTACTAACATTATCATTTTCAAGCTCATCTTTTAATGCCTTGAAGCAAAGATGTGCAGTTTCCTCACTTTTAGCTTCCTCTTCATCTGATTTGCTATCATCATCCCATGTTGCCTTCAATGCATTTGTCTTGAATGACTTAAATAGTTTTTAAGCCTTGGATATTCATTCCTCATGTGGACTGATTTGTTGCACTCAAAGCAAGTGATCATATTCTTCTTAAAGATTTCTCTTTTATTTTTATCTTTCTTTATTTCAAAAGGCTTCTTGTAATCTATTTCAAATCTCATTTTTCTCATAATGAGATTCTTCACCCTTTTTATGAGTAAGGCAACCTCACTATTAATGTTTTCTTCAATTGAGCATTCAAGCTCCTTTTCTTCTTTAGTAACCTTCAATGCAATTCCTCTTTTTTATCTTCTTCAACTCCTTACTTAATTGTAATCTCATATCTTAGAAGTTTTCCAAGAAGCACATTAGTTTACAACATTGACAAGTTGTTTGCTTCTTCAATAGAAGTGACTCTTGCTTTGTAATCTTTCTTTGGTTACACTCTCAAGATTTTATTATTGATATCCTCCTTTTGATACACCTTACCCAACTTGATAAGGCCATTCATGGTGATAATAAGTTGATTAAACATTTTTTAGATGCTTTCATTATCATTCAAGGTGAACTTGGTTGGTACACTCATGGTGTGTTTCTAAAGCATCCCAAAGTTGTTTAGCAATCACACAATGTAAAACATGACCATACTCCTCATGAATGATAGCACAATAAATTATGTTCATTGTTTTCTTTTTTCTTGCCTTGGCCTAGAATTCTTCTCTAGTTTAAGTGCATTGTAGTTTCAAAGTGATGACTCCTTTAGAAGTGATTGTAAGAGGAACATAATCATTTTCCATTAAATCCCAAAAATCAACTCCATCACTTTCCAAGAAAACATCCATCCTATGCTTCTAATAGGGGTAATTGGTTCCATAAAAAAAGGAGGCCTTGTGTAAGATTGACTTTCTAGCATTTAAATTTCCATTGATCTTTGGCTCTATAGAAGATTAATTCTAATAAAGAGAAGAACACATGCTTTAATGCCAATTGAAATCCCAAAGAGGCAATACAAAAATTATAGTGGTTTGATATAAAGATTGCCTATGTCTGCTCTCCTAAGTAACAACTTAAGGTTCCACTAAATCTTTTCAATATTACACAAATATATTCTTTAATCAAGAATCTCAACCTTAGTGTTTTGTAAGCTCACTCTTAAACCTTTACAATGGAGTTCAATCTCATAAGAAATAATCTTAATTACAATAACAAATTCCAAATAATTATTCTCACCAATCCAATGGAAAATAATTAAAGTAGGAGCAATTAATAAAGTTTAAAGTAAATTGTTGGTTTATGAAAATGTGTTTAGTAGCGGAAGATAAAATTTAAAACTTTTAAAAACATGTGATTTCATCAGATCTAGCAATTCCATTCATAGAACACATCAATTATGGAGAAGATTATCAAAGAAGAGATTGAAAACTCACTTTTATGCAAATCTCCTTCTTTCTTGTCCTTTTGAAAAGTTGTAGCAAAATTTTCAATCCCCAAGGTAGAGGGTCTCCAAAATATCCACACAAGTAACAAAAATGATTAGTAATCAATATTACTTATTTTGCTTATGAGACTAGTAAAATAAAATAATAAGAATGGATGAAGAATAAGAATGAATTCGGTTTTACTTCTTGATCTTCTATAAAAAAACTAAATTGTTTCTCTTGTTCTTAAGCTTCAAGTGGCTTAGAATCAATGAAGGAAGGAGACAGCCAAAATATGCTTTTGTATTTTTCTTTTTGTTTTCACCACAATGTCATACCATAATCCTAATTAGGTTTAGGTTTAACAGGTTAAGTCATGTGCAAGTCACATGCTTCTGGCATGTGACTTGCATGTGAGTAACTTAAATCTCCTTCCAATAAGCACATGATAATCATAAGCAATTCCTTTTAATTCATCATACATGAATAAGTTATGTGACAATCACATATTGACTATTAAGTCATTTAGTTCCATCCAATTATGTATATACCATGCATGTAGAACATGTCATCTTAAATCACTTGTATCTTGAGTTATACTCATCAAATTTCAGTAATATTGGTATCAAATCGAAGCTCTTTTCATTCTCTTTCAAATAAATATAAAAATCCAAGTTTCATCATAACAGCAAAACATTATTTTATCAACATGCATTCATAATTATCATTCCTCTTACTTTTATTGTGCGACCTTTTAGGTTCTTGACATGTTGGTAACATATGAACATATTCTTAACCTTCATTTAATAACATCATATGTAAATTAAGAGTAGTGTCTACCCACACATCATGACTACCTAAATGTCAAGAGGTCATTAGTTTGACTACAACCCTTCTATATCATATTCCATGTAATAAACTCCTTTCACCATCCACTATCTCATTTAGGTTTTAGTATGGATTAATTCCAACTCAATGCATAATCAAGTGTGTTAGATCATGCTCCAAATTTGACATTTCATGTACCATAATCTTTATTCCAAAAATGTGTCACATCCACATTAGAGACCTTGGTAGTTTTATACTAATGTGTATGACTGAGAGGATGTATACGGATCTATCTTTGTATGTATACGATTGATGATTGTAAGGGACGTTGCTTATTTGATTGTGTATCTATCTGTGTATGTATGCGTATATTTTGAATGAATGTAGGAGTGCATGATGAAGGTATGACATTGGTATTGCGTATATGTTTTTATGTATTATGTTAGATTGGAATATACGTGTTTCTTGATGTGACTTATGTGTCGTCACCTTATTGGGAAGTGTGACTTCTCGGTTGGATGAGGGATGGCTTGTATTTGTGCTTAGAAATGTATGTGGAAGTGGGTGTAGGTTGGTATTAGTGTTGGGACAGGTTACGGGCGAGTTAGGCATGCCAACAGGCATGTTATGCATTTGTAGTGAGTGGTACGGGCGTACGGGTTGGCCGTACGGTCATACGAGGTGAGCAAAAAAAGGGATTTGAGGGCCTCGAGTGCGTACGGGCGTACCAGAGGGGTGTACAGCCGTACCGTAACTCGCAGGAAATCAGATTGCTCATAGGAAAATTTGGGTGCTCAGAGGAACAGTACCCGTACGGGCGTACCAATGGATGGTACGGTCGTACCACAACTCGCATGAGTTGGATTTGTCAGGCTTTTGGAGTTGGTACGGCCGTATGCGACTTTAATATGACTTTTTAAGGGTTAAAACAGAACAGTTTTCTTAAGTTTCTTTCCCTTTTTCTTAAGCTAAAATGCCCTAAACCCTACCAAAACTCCTCCTTAAGGATTCTAAACACCGCTAGC
>CANYBF011213943.1:0-11198 GCA_948192965.1 Dalechampia spathulata | reverse complement strand
CAAGAACGAAGGACATCTGCATTGAATGTAAGAGTTACTATCAAACTGTCGCTTCTAATCTCTAATCCTGTTTCTCTGTGTTTTAATGCAAAGATATTCTTTTGGTTTGCTGATTCAAAATAAAAATTTTTAAATTTCTTCCGCTGCTCATTAACTACGCAAACCAACAGTTCAAGTGTTAGATATAGCCCCGGTTGGAATCTAGTAATTGTTGCTGAGTGATTTAGTGGGTACTTGTCGGTCTATATCAGTTTGTATTGTTTGACTTTGTAAGTTTCATGTTTGATTCTTTGGATCTTCCTAGTTTATAGGTGTATATAGTATTGGATTTTATACATAAAGAGAAGCATAGTAATTGCATGGGGATACTAGTTTTTTTGCTAAAAATAACATAAGTAAAATAACATTATTTTATAAATAAAACAAATATATCAATAATCAATAATCTTTTTTATCTACTGCATTATTCTTATAAAAATTATAATAATGACAAGTTACAAGAATTTTTGTTATTTTAGATACAGGAAATTATTATCATTTTAAAAATATTTCAATATTCATTAAAATGAAAATAGAGGGTAATGAAAAATACTTTATTATATTAATTATATTATGGTTGATGATATCAGCCTATTTTGCTAATATTTTAAGCTTAATTAATTTAATTTTTCTTGATTAATTTATGTTAATTAGGTAATTTATGTGTTAATTTACTTAACTTTAATTATTTTATTTTACTTTGTGAGTATACTGTTTAATTTGTGTTTTAATGTAGGGATAATTTAGTAATTACAGAAGGGGGAAAAAGTGATCCAGGAAGAAGAGCAGATAGCTGCCACGTGGAAAGATGTAGCTAATGGTGAGGGAAAAGAGAGAGCAGAAAATGGTTTATGCAGAGAGCAGCAGGGGAGACGGCATACAAAAACACAACAGGAAGCAAATAGGGAGGGGGATAACAAGGGTTGTGAACAGACAGCTGAAGCAGCTGGAGGGGAACATGTAGGAAGGGCAACTGAGAGACCCATCAGAAGAGTTGAAGGAAGAGCGTGAAGAACCCAGGAGCAAGCAAAGCAGAATAGGGAGATTATAGCTTCATTTTTCTGTTCTTCTACTCTTCTTGACATTTTCTTTCAGAACATTGAAAAACATGTTGTACTCTGTTTTTGAGATGGAGGGCTGACTTACTGTTTAAGGTGTTGGGGAAGTGTTTAAACATGAGTTATTGACTGTTTCATTCTTGCAGTATACTAACTTTGAATCTGTAGTTTTTACATTCTTCTTTATGAATATTGGCCCCATTCATAGAGTATCATTCCCAGATTCACTATTTTATTGTTTATAGATGAATGCTAGAGATAGATTTATCTATTAAGTATACAAATGGCATTGGTTAATGGATTGCTAGGGATAGAGTCTATTCTCTTTTGCTGTTTCAATTTCAGCTGGAAAATTGTTGTTGGTTACCCTTAGTTTTATCATGAACCTATTGCCCTGAACCTCTTTTGTTGATTGATATCCCCATTATCTGCTATTTATTTCTCTGCTTTGTTATTCCATTTTCTGCTATTAATATCCTTTTTGTTTTGCTATTTATTTTTTACTGTTTATTACTCTGCATTTTGCTATGTTTTGCTATTGTTCTATTAGTTTATATTTTAGTATTTAATCCTGCCCTGTTATTCTATAATCTGATGTTGGTTAAGTTAATTTTTATTGATATCCTGCATTTTATTGTTTTTAGTGTTTTGCTATTTTTAGTTTGCATTTTTCTGTTTCTTTACTATTCTGTTGTTTTGACATACCTAGTTGTGACAGGTTCCATTCAGATATTCATTTTGCTACTGTTATTTTACTGCTCTTTTATTCCTGTTGATATAGGATTAGTTGCTGCTATTAGTTTTATTTGTTTCTACTCATAGTTTTCCATATTTAATTGTTTTAATCATTTAAATATATGCGCTTTATTTATATTTCGTAATCCCGATTTGATTTCACTTCATATTGAATTTCTTAGACTGTTTAGTAGCTGATTATTAGTGCTTGACTCCCTTGATCCTTGTGGACGATTCCCGTTGCTACATACTCAGATTTTATTTTATATTTGCATTTGTGTGTGAATAGCTTACTAGAAAAATAAAAAAGAGAAGTTATTTTTCTTATTTGTTTTATACTATGTTGGGATTGCAAAATTAAATGCATTTCGGATACATTTAAATTCAATTGCTTTTATATTTTATATTTGAAATAACAATTAAGTTATTGCTTAAAACTATATAAAATTGATTGGTTGTCAATTTTGTTGCTTTATTATTATAAATTACATGATATGTTTTATCAATTTTTATCAAATATCATAAATAAATTAATTTTATGAAATTATTTTGAAAAAACTGAAGAAATAAATTCTATTTTTTCTCCTATTTACTACAACGATGAACAATCAAATTATCAATATATTTATTTCTTTTTCTACTTATTCACAATAATCAGATTCCGAATTAAAAGCAAAGAATGTTTGTATCTATAGAATTTTTTTTTTATTTTAGGATTGCTAACTCAATGATATAGTACTCGGTTTTTAAGTGCGACATTTTTATTAATGTGTAGTTAATACATGTATGACATTTTATTCAGATAATCAAGAGAATATGAATAGAAACAAACTTGATTGGATAATTAAGGATTAGCATGAAATGCGGGGGTTGGGATAGTAAATATTGAAACATCCGATCCCAAGCAAAGAACATTCAATCCGAAGATCTCTTGAGTTTCTGCCAAGAAAAGTTCATCTAAAGAAGAAACCGTTGCTTTCACGAAGACTACTCAAAACCGCAAATTGAGTCTTTTTATAAAAAAAAAAAAAACTCTTTATGATTGTATCAATTAATGTCTCTTCCATTTACCTTTAATTATTTTATTATATTATTTATTATAACATTTTATCAAAAAAATATGCATCATAATATTATCAAGTCATAAAATGAACCTTCAAAAATCAACATAGAAATATTATGCATAATAATTAATCACATGGTCGTTGGTATGATTATGATATCACACAACAATTCGATAGGATTTATTTAAGTATTTTTATAGTTTAATTAAAATGTATATAACTAATAATTGATGTCTAAGGAGAATCCACACAATACTTGAAAAATGGCCAATGGCACCACTACAAGCACCTCTCAGCAGCCAACTTCACAACCAGACGATCAATCCAAGCAACTACGAGCCATTGCCGTAATTATTCTAACCCTGACACTAGTATTTGGCTTACTAGTGCTAATCGCTTCTCAGATAATCAAACCCATGAAAATGGAGTATTCCATCGAACATGGTTCGCTGAAAACCTTCAACCAGAGCCAAACCAACCACCAGGAAGGCGGTGCCCAGTTCGATTTTGTTATCAGGGCACGTAACCCTAATATCAAAATCTCTATCGACTATAATTTCATTAACCTTTGGTTATATTATGGTGAGAATATGCTTTTCTTTAAAGCCCTAGATTCATTTCATCAACCTCGTCAGAGCGTGAGCCGAATACAAGTGAGTATTGAGGGAGGAGAAGAAGCAGCAATGGTGGAAACTGGACAGCTTCTAGCAAACATCAGCATTAATGCAATGATCAGATTTGAGGTTGGTGCAATCAAGTTTAAGCCTCGTCCTCTTTTTGTTGATTGTTATAACGTGGAGATGAAGTTATCTTCTTCTTCACAGTCTACCGGCGGTAGCCATTCTTGTGACTTGTCCTTCAGAAATTTTCTAAATTGATTCGTAATGGGATGAAAGTAGAACTAATAGTATAGTAATGTAGTATAACTTTTATCTCTTATTTTGTTCATTATGAATTTAAAATCTCCTTAACTTGTAATTCTAAATGAATCCATAAAATGATGAATTCATTATAAAATTTCATATTATGGAATAATTTTGTATTGGGTATTTTATTTGTTTTTTGTCATTGCATAAAATATTTCTTTATTATGGTTTTGTCTTCCTTATGTCTTTTTGTTACGTTTTGCTTTGATAAGACTTTGATGATGTAGATTCAAACCATATTTTAATATGTATTATTACGTCTAATTTTCTCATTTTTATTTCGATTAATTAGTGTTTGGACTTAAATTAATTATAATTAATTAATTAAAATCTTTAGTTAGAATAATTAATTATTGTCATAATCATTTTAGTTAATGTTTATCAAGTTGGAAGTTTGAGAATAGTGAATAATGTGCAGTTATTTGCTAGCTCGAATGTGGGAATGTTTAGGAAATAAAATAGTTTATTTGCTGGTAAAAAGTAAAGCAGTTATTTGGCTTAACGAATAAATTGGAACAACCAAAACAAAGACAATACTAACAAGTTTAGTACCCAAAGAATTCATTTGAAGCATTTTTCTTTTCTATCAAAATCTATTTTAATTTTCATTTTTCATGTAAACAACAATCATTCCTTAATGCAAACAACTATTCTTTTTACTTCCAAATTAATTCTAGCAGACACTTTTAATTCATTCCTTTAGTTTTTTCATTCGTTAATTATTGTCAAGTCCAAACAAATTGTCAAATAATTGGACATGCCTAGTGGGACACATTATGACAAATGACTTTAAACTAGAAGTGTTTTAGATAAAAAAAATTATTAGATCTTAAGATCAGGATGCTACTCATATAGTAGTAGGGCAGAAAGGAAATGTTTCAACTATTGTGGAACAATTTGAAAGGGTTTTATACCCAAGAACAAGTCAAGAAAATAAATCTCTAAGGGCACTAGTTGACAATTAGGATGTAGATCCAATAGGACCTATTATTGGAGGAGATTCTGATAAAGAATTCATGACAAAGGTAAAAGAATCCATTAATGAGACTTCGATAGAAGACATGATTACATTAGTCACCTCTTTAGGAAAGATTCTTGATAATGATTTGAAAAGGGTTTTGATTAATGGTTTGAGAAAAGGGGTGCAACCCTTTAAAATTGTTGAAAATGTTTATTCAAATACGAACAATATCATGGAGAAACTTAATATTCCATAATCCCATCAACATTCAATTTCAGTTTTAATGTAAGAGGTGGTCCCTTTGCCCTTTAATAGGCAATGATCTAAGGGACTCAAGGGCAAGTATCTGGCATCGCTTAGGATGGTAATGAAATAGGAAAGACTTCACAAATACTAATTGAAGAGAGATATGTCTCTTTATATATGAAGGAGGAAGGCAATATAACACCTTAAGATCATTTAAATGTTAGGCCAAGTATTCCTCATCAAATTTTTGCTAATACTAGCCTTATTTAATAACCAAATCATTATGATACGGATGCACAAAGGGGGGGAGGACTAGGGGCATTGTTTCTCTATCCAATATGCCTATTTCTCTACCTAGTAGACTTATTCCTCTACCTAGTAGGCCTGTTAACTCAATATGTTTGTTCCTCATACTTTTCAACAAGATGTTACAAGGAGTATAGTAAATGTAGATGTTGTTCCTAAATTAGTTTAAGAATTGTATGGTTTTGGCCTTACATAGATGGGTCAAACTAAATTTCATAAGCCTTATTTATATATTATTGACAAAAAATTTGAATCCAAAAGGTTATAAGATTTCTAATTTTAATTTATCCTCTAAATAATATGAATAATATATTATAGAATATGTGGCCATATTCATTATTCAGTATGATGAATTAGATATTTATGAGAATTTTGATTTTTTCAAACTTTATTTGTTTCCTAATTCACTTATAGGTATTATCATCACTTGGTTCATTCTATTGCCTAAAAATTCTATCTATACTTGACAAGATTTAGAAAGATAATTTCATACACAGTTCTTTAAAGCTGAACAAAAAATATATATGATTGAATTGTAAAGGGTTACTCAGAAAGCTGGAGAAAATATAGACATTTTAATTGCTAAGTTAAAGAAGTTAAAGAATAGGTGTAAGATTTTCCTTTCAAAGGAAGAATTTATGTAAATGGAATAAAGTGGCTTGGATATTGAGTTGTATAAAGAGTATCAAGATGATTTTACAAAATGGAAGAAGGCTATTCCGATAGAGAAAGTGGAATAAAAAGAGGTGATTCAGTTTATCAAGGAACACCTTATTCATTGACTTGAGATTTCATAAATTATTATCATTGAGTAAGGAATCCTATTTATAAGAGAGACAATGGAAGACTTAATGGAAGATTATGACATAAAACTTATCAACTCTACCTCACATTACACTTAAGCTAATGGGCAGGTCGAGGTGTCTAACAAAATTTTTATAGAAATTTTAAAGAAGATGATTGAGGAAAATCCTAGGAACTGATATATGATTTTATCAAAAACCTTGTAGGCTTATCGTAACTTAAAAAGAATTACTACAAGTGTAAGTCCATTTGCCCTTATGTATGGATATGATGTTATTTTACCCATAGAGGTGGTCATGTCATCTTTAAGTATGACTAAAACAATGACCTAAATCATGTTGATTACATAAAGGTTATATTGATGGAATTAGAGAATACATATGAGAAAAGATTCCAGGCCTTTAACAACATGATGGAATAAAATAAAAAGGAAGCTAGGACTTACAATAAAAGGGTCAAGAAAAAGAAATTTGTGGAAAATGATTTGGTATGTAAGTTTATTCTTCCTCTAGAGGCAAAAGATAAGGAATATGGTAAATAATAATCTAATTAGGAAGGGTCATGTAAGATTCATCGATTCTTAAAAGATAATGCTTATTGGTTGGCTAGTTTAAAAAGGAGTCCATATAAGAGGTACATTAATGGAAGGTACCTCAAAAAGTATTTTCCCACTATATGGGAAAATTTAAAGAAGCCAATAGGGTAGAAAGGCCAGTTATGGTTGGGAACATTATCATCTATTTCTAATTTGGTTTCATTTGTATGACAATGTTCAAGTAAATAGTTTGGTAGGCTTGAAAGCCATTATTATTATAAGTAAAGTTGGCTTCATGGCCACTTTTCCTTATGTTGTTTTCATCTTTTAGTTATTTATTCATTTTGATTTCTTATCAATTTTTGTTATTTACTTTCATTAAAGATGGTTTGTATTAAAAGGGCAATCTTAAGAGTTGGGATATTGATAGGCTAACTGTGAGCATCGATTTTTATCGACCGCCCAGAGCGAGGCTTGCGAGGCTCACGGACCAGGGACCGCACTTGAAGCGAAAGCGCAGTCTTCTCGAGAGGTTACCCTGAGGAATGATACATACTTGAAAGAGTCACAAGGAGTCGCTACCGGATGGTTCTGGATTGGTCCAATCGACCTATAACATGAGTGCTAGTTAAACCCTTCAGAGATTGGGTTCGGGTGGTGGAGATATATTTTTATGAGTTTCCAAAATTGATTTTACCATCATAGTTGGGATTAATTGTCCTAAGCAGGCAAGCATACAAGCGTATATGCAAGCACACAGCGTGACATGCGATTTGGCGTTGCACGGTTGCACGTAAAATGACATATATGGCTATATAGCATTTAGATGACATGGCATATGCATGACATGTGAAGTAATGACATAATAAAATGACATGGCATATGCATGACATGAAATAGTAAAAATGACATATAAAATAACATGGCATATGCATGATATGACATAGTGATGTGTGGGTGAATAAGCATTCGTCATGGCATGTGATGTGGCATACAACATAGTATGTGGTATGGCATATGACATGGCATGGTATAATGACATTTGACATGACATGGCATCATGGCATAATGGCATGTGAAATGACATGGTATATTAGCATATAACATGGTAAACGGTGCATATTATTCGTTGGATTGGTGTATTTGATTGTATTGGCATACAAAATAATGCTTATGACATGGCATATGCATGACATGGTATAGGAGGGTGTGATATAACATGTGACATGGTATGGCATACATATTTAAGCAAATATAAAACCATCCATAAAGTAAAAGAATACCAAAAGGTTGGTGAAAGGGATCAAGGAAAATAGGGGATACACGTGGGATTTAATGCTAAATCCTAAAAGTGGGGAATAATGTTATTCTATTACAAAGGATCTTTGTCGGTACAAAAATCTGAGACATTTAGTAATGTCTTAACCTCCTTGTGAAATTTTCACCTTGGGTAGCACAAGTGAAAATGCAAATAAACAAGTAAAATCATTAATAGAAAATGAAATTTAGGACTTGATTGACTAATTCTATACCATGTAAAAGCATGAATCAAGAGCCGAAGTTCGATGGATGTAAGATGACATGACATAATAGCATATGACATGATGATGTGGCATGTGACATGTGATATGATGACGTGATATGTGACATGGTGATGTGGCATGCGACATGATGATATGATATATGACATATGACATGTGACATGGCATAATAGCATATGACATGATGATAGGGTATATGACATGACATAATAGCATATGACATGGTGATACGGCATGTGACATGGCATAATAACATATGATATGATGATATGGCATGTGACATGATGACATGGCATAGTGGCGTATGATATGTGACGTGACATGATGACATGGTATAGTGGCGTATGACATGTGACATGGCATAATAGCATATGACATGTGACATGGCATGATGACATGGTATAAATGGCGTATGACATGGTAGGTGGCATGATGATATGGCATAATGACGTATGACATGTGACGTGGCATATTAGCATATGACGTGACATGACATAAATGGCATATGACATGTGATATGACATATTAGCATATGGCGTGACATGTTGGCATGGTATAAATGGCGTGTGACATGTGATGTGGCATATCAGCATATGACATGGCATGATGATATGGTATAATGGCGTATGACATGTGACATGGTATAAATGGCATATGACATGGCATAGTTAAAAAAAAAGCTAAACATGGTAGTAAAGCTAAATAAAATAATAAGCTAAATATGGCAATAAAGCTAAACTAAGATAATAAACTAAACATGGTAGTAAAGCTAAATTAAATATGGCAGTAAAGCTAAATTAAATTTAAAAAGTTGAAGGAAGAAATGACTTGCCAGGGTTAGAAGTCGCTCACCCCAAATTCCCAAAAGTTTAGGATTTTAGTAAAAATTTAATTAGTCACTAAACCTAATTAAAATTTTACTTAAGTTATATCATTTGTATGATATTGTGTATCATTTATATGATATATTGTGTCTTGGAAGAAGAAGTCTTACCCTTGTATTTATAGTAACCTTAGGAGGTGTGCAACCTTAATGTTGGCAATGTGGGATAAAGTCTCTTTCCTTCACCAATATGGGAAAAACCATGGTGGACAGCTATTTTGCACGAGCCAAACGGGGGGCAAACTGTATGCCCAAATGGTAAATGAATATACAAAATTCATCTATGCAACTTGCTCTTAGGAATGGGAACTTGTATCAAGCCATTCTGATACTAGAATAAGTCGCAATACGTGCTAGAAGTAAGAAACCCAGCCAGCTTTGCAGGGGGCGAAAATATAGTGTTCATACTAACTTTTAACCATTAAATGTTCTAAGTCTTGAAAGTCAAGAAGTGCTCTTTAGCTTATTCCTATGAGTTGTTAGATATACATGCTTTCTAATTAAACTATAGTTGAATATGATCAATCTAAAAGAACATATAGCCTTTCTTAAGCACAATAGTCATAATCCAATCATAAAAGACTCCAATTCAACAATGAAGTATAGAAAGTCATACCTTATTGTAAATTTTCTAGTTTTAACATGTTGGGAGCTAGTATAAAACTTAGAAAATAGAGTAAGAATAGTATGCATAGCAAAAATGCAAAATTATTGGTTGTGATTTTTGGGTGAGAATAATATTGGTGGAACTAGAGCCAAAATTTTCATAGACATATGATTATTGATCATACATAATGCATATGGTTATAGTTATAGTGAAATGATATGCAAAATACAATAAAAGAGTCAAAAATACCACAAGCATATGATCACCAGTCATATAAATATAGATGGTTGTAACTATCATGATATGACATGCAAATATGAGGTGTGTCAAGCGTTATGTACCTTACAAAGCTGAGGTTAGCTAAAGTTTGGACACCATAAGTTGGTTATACTTCCAAGAATGATATTCCTATTTAAATTCATAAGATAAAGGTTAAGAATGATCAATACATATTAATGGAAGCTGCTTGTTTAAGAAGTAAAATAAAAGAGAGAGGGAAAGATACCTTTGGGTGGAGGTTACTGTTGACCTTGAATTTTCACCCGCACACTACAACTTTGGGTTTTCTTCAATTCAGCTTGGTAAATGTCCTTGATGTCAACCTCGATATGCACAGATGTTTTTTAGCCTCCCTTGAGTACTCTAGACATATGGAGCATGTTACATTTTGGTTGTGGAAGGCAAAGCATATAACATGTATTTCATGATATGTAGAGCATATAGTGCTTTATGTTGTGCATGATCAGTAGATATACTCATGCTGCATAACCTTTTCCCATGCAAATCTAATATGCTCTATATGTCACCATGCATTTATGCCTTAAATGATGCTTGTTTGACATATGGTGCATGTTACACCCGTATTAGAGACCCTAGGAGTTTTGCATATATGCGTGTGTATGCGTAGATGAATGCGTATATGTTATATGTATGAATGTGTATTGATGGTTTTATGATTGTGACTTCATGAATAGAAATACATGTATTTATTGACTCTGTATGTGTGTCGTCACCTTATTGGGAGCGTGTCTTCTCGGTTGGATGAGGGACGGTGAGTATTTTAGGTTAGGTATATGGTTAGAAGTGTTGCTTGGTTTAGTAAGGGCGTTTGCGATAAGTATTTCACAAATTAGGCTTGCTAATAGGCTTGGTATAGGATTTTAGCTAGTGGTACGGGCGTACGACATAGCTGTACAGGCGTACGAGACAGGGAACTACAGGGATTTGAGGTCTTGGAGGGCGTACGGGCGTACCAAGGGGTGGTACGGCCGGACGTGAACTCGCAGGAATTTGAGTTTGTCAGGAAAATCGAGTACATACGAGCGTACCGTAACTCGCAGGAAGTTGGGTTTGTCAGGGTTTTCATTTGGTACGGGCGTACCAAGATCCGTACGGCCGTACGCGATGTAATTTTGGCTTTTTAAGGGTTAAGACAGACATTTTTCCTTAGTTTCCTTTCCCTTTTCTTAAGTTAAAACACCCTAAAACCCTGC